>MU722871.1:23015-51014 GCA_026770625.1 Nicotiana glauca
GAAATAAAAGGCTTACGAAGGCGAAACAAAGTTGTAAAAGGTTATGTCCCACGCAACTAGCCGTTCCAGCAAAGTTTGAGGAGCCAAAAGTTCCCCCAAACTTCGGAAAAAAAAAAAGGAGGAAAGGCCTACGAAGGCAAAATAAAGTCAAAAAGGTTGAGTTCCACCAACCCACCATCATGGTAAAATCTGAAAAGAAAAAAAAACCCGAGGTTCTCAGGTCCTGAAATGAAATCGGTCCCCACGAAACAAGCAGTTGCAATTGAGTTCTTCATCAAAGAAGTCGGGTCGGGATCAAAACAATGAAGGCCACAAAACTAACCACCATTTCATACTAGCAATTGTTCTTTGTTTGAAAACAGGAAACGGGTGCATCCAAAAGCGACCTTACAAGAAGCAGGTGCAACCAAAGAGAAATTGCACAAGGGCTTGAAACAACTTTGCAGCAATAATCAATCCAAAAGGGAAGTCTCTTCCAAATTCTTTCCTGCATTTTACTTATTTTTCTTAAAAAAAATAAATAAATAAAAAAACAAAAGAATGAAAAAATAAAGAAGAAGAAAGAAAGAAGAATAAAATAAAAAAAAATCCCAAAAAAAAAACAAAAAAAAACTCTTGGTAGCATAGGACCCTATTCCTTGAATATCCCAGCATAACCCGAGGATCTCCCTGGCATAACCCAAGGAGCTTTTTCTTTCCAAATCCCGGCCAAAAAACCGAGGATCTTCCTGGCATAACCCAATGAGCTTTTTCTTTCCAAATCCAGGCCAAAAAATCGAGGATCACCCTGGCATAACCCAAGGAGCTTTTTCTTTCCAAATCCCGGCCAAAAAACCGAGGATCTCCCTGGCATAACCCAAGGAGCTTTTTCTTTCCAAATCCCGGCCAAAAAATCGAGGATCTCCCTGGCATAACCCAAGGAGCTTTTCCTTTCCAAATCCCGGCCAAAAAAGTGAGGATCTCCCTGGCATAACCCACGAAGCTTTTTCTTTCCAAATCCCGGCCAAAAAACCGAGGATCTCCCTGGCATAACCCAAAGAGCTTTTTCTTTCCAAATCCCCGCCAAAAAATCGAGGATCTCCCTGGCATAACCGAAGGAGCTTTTTCTTTATAAATCCCGGCCAAAAAACCGAGGATCTCCCTAGTATAACCTAAGGAGTTTTTTCTTTCCAAATCCCGGCCAAAAAACCGAGGATCTCCCTGGCATAACCCAAGAAGCTTTTCTTTCCATATCGCGGCCAAAAAACCGAGGATCTCCCTGGCATAACCCAAGGAGATTTTTCATTCCAAATCCCGACCAAAAAATCGAGGATCTCCCTGGCATAACCCAAGGAGCTTTTTCTTTCCAAATCCCAGCCAAAAAAAACGAGGATCTCCCTGGCATAACCCAAGGAGCTTTTTATTTCCAAATCCCGGCCAAAAAACCGAGGATCTCCCTGGCATAACCCAAGGAGCTTTTTCTTTCCAAATTCCTGCCAAAAAACCGAGGATCTCCCTGGAATAACCCAAGAAGCTTTTCTTTCCATATCGCAGCCAAAAAACCGAGGATCTCCCTGGCATAACCCAAGAAGCTTTTTCTTTCCAAATCCCGGCCAAAAAATCGAGGATCTCCCTGGCATAACCCAAGGAGCTTTTTCTTTCCAAATCCCGGCCAAAAAAAATGAGGATCTCCCTGGCATAACCCAGGGAGCTTTTTATTTCCAAATCCCGACCAAAAAATCGAGGATCTCCCTGGCATGACCCAAGGAGCTTTTTCTTTCCAAATCCCGACCAAAAAACCGAGGATCTCCCTGGCATAACCCAAGGATCTTTTTCTTTCCAAAATCTCGGCCAAAAAATCGAGGATCTCCCTGGCATAAACCAATGAGCTTTTTCTTTCCAAATCCCGGCCAAAAAACCGAGGATCTCCTTGACATAACCCAAGGAGCTTTTTCTTTCTAAATCCCGGCCAAAAAATCGAGGATCTCCCTGGCATAACCCAAGGAGCTTTTTCTTTCCAAATTCCGGCCAAAAACCGAGGATCTCCCTAGCATAACCCAAAGAGCTTTTTCTTTTCCAAATCCCGGCCAAAAACCTAGGATCTTCCTGACATAACCCAAGGAGCTTTTTCTTTCCATATCCCGGCCAAAAAAACGAGGATCTCCCTACATAATCCTGATTTGATTGATTAGATATGTGCCACAACTAACTCACGAAATTTTCCTAGTAAAAACTGGGGCAGAAAATTTCGTTCGTTTATTTGTTTTGCTATCTTAAGCAAGTCGATCTTAAGACACAAGGTGCGAGATGACCAAAAGGATGAATCTCAATCTAGAATAAAAAGAAGAAGAAAAGAATAAAAAAAGAAATGGAATATTGCAGCAAACAAAGGTGCGGATTGCTCGAAATCTGATTGAAGTCTCAAGCCCCGCCAACCCTGTTTTGCTCAATGCTGCAGAAAGAACAAGCACATACAACTTGCGATCATCAAGATTCGGATCGAAGTCTACAGCAAAATCAGCTAAGACTCAAGATCAAGTTTCAAAAGAATTATAGATAGGAATCTTATAACTCATAGTTGATAGACATAGCTAGCTTAGCTTCGATTTTCCTTTTGGTGTAATAAGGAGGTCAGTAAGCAGTAACAACAGCAGCAACAACAACAATAACAACAAGATCACAACTTCTGATAGTCCCAACTGCCAAAACTTCCAGAACTATACTGACCTGATTCCTTTATAGCCAAGGATATGTAGGAAGCCTTTGAAGCAAGGTTCGGTCAGACTCTTTCAAAAAATGCTTCTTATGGAGTTTTCAAATGGGCAAAAATCCCTTATATTGCGTACGTTATCTTTGCATGAAAACTCTTCGTGTTTCCGGACAAAGAGGGGCAGCTGTAAACACGTAATTTTTGCCCTATGAGAATTACTCCCAAAAAAATTCAAAATAAAATAATTTTTAGTTTGTTTGCAATTGTTGTGAATTTAGTGTCATTTTTTTTGTGTGCATGTTTATTTGTTAAATTAATAAAAAAAATAAAAAAAAATATGTCGCATTTGCATTTAGGATTTAATTCTACAATTAGGAGTAATTAATTTTATCTTACAAAATAAAAATCACAAAAATAGGCATCTTTTGCATTTTAGCCTTTAATGTCCAAATTGTGTGATTGTATTGTCATTTAAATTTAGGTGATAATTATTATTATGAGTTAATTAGTATTTTAAGATAATTTTGGTTTTTATAAATTAATCTTAGTATTTTGGTTTTATTAATTAGGAAGTTGAATAATAGAGAAGAACATAATAGAGAAAATTTGGATTGGGCCATCTTGCAAATTAAGTTACAAGCCCAAACCAAAGCACCCTTACCCAACCCAAAACCCCTTGGCCCAAAAAAAAGAAAATTTCAGATTTTTAACCAAAAATAATCATAATCACATAACATAAAGTAGTAGGGGCAAGGAAATTAAGGAAGAAAACAAGGAGAGCAAAATATGGATTAGTAGGTTTTCTTTTAAATTAAAAAATATTTTCTTTTTAATAAAAAAATCTGAAAAATTTCGAAATTCTTGCCTATAAATAGAAGAGAAGATTTATGAAAAAGGGGTGGGAAACAAGAGAGGAAAAAATAGGAAGAGAAGAAAAATAAGGGGAAAAAAAGAGTAGTATACACTCGATATATACTATGGATACAGAAGTATACACGGACAAAATTTATTTTTTGAGAGTTTCTTTTGAGAATTGAAGAGAGTTCAAAGCTAGAAAGAGAAAACAAAGAGAAATTCCGGAATATATTTTTCTTCTCTATTTTTACTGTTTTTTTCCGTATTGCTGGAATTTTCTGAATTGAGGTGTTGAAGCTACTGCTGGTTGTTATTGTTGATGTTGCTATATTTTCACCGCCATATTGATTTCCCATCTTCCCCTTCTTTTCAATACCAGGTACACATTCTAAAAACCATGTGTTGATGTAAGCTCGAATTGGAAGTTGAAGTTTTGAAATGAAATAGAAAAGCAAGTTGTTGATTAATATTTGTTGTTATTTTCCGTTTTATTAGTTTTGTCAAATTGTAGTTAGTTCTATAATTTGAAGAATAAATTTGTCATTTAGTTGGCTTGTGAGGGAACACCTTTGGTACTAATATAGAGTAGCCTTTTAAGCATGTAATTAATTAGGACTTTTTCTTTTCTTTTAGAGACAAACTAAATAGAAAAAATGTAGTCACTTTAGGATTATCCTTTTAAATAAAAAAATGCTACGAGCCTCGCTAAATAAAAAATGAAATTGCGGGGCCCCTCAATAACAATGTTTACTTTTTCTTTAAAAAAATAACCAAACGCGGTAAATGATCTTTAAAATTGCACTATAAAATACCATGTATTAAAATCAGATATCAAGCCATTTATAATAGTTTAAGCGACCGTGCTAGAACCACGGGATTCGGGGGTGCCTAACACCTTCCCTCGGATCAACAGAATTCCTTACCTAGAATTTCTGGTTCGCAGACTTCATTTGGAAAGTCGGATATTTTCATCGAATTGGGATTCAAGATAAACCGGTGACTTGGGACACCAAAAGCCAAACCTTTCCTATGTGGCGACTCTAAAAAGAATAAATAATCCCAATTCGAATAATGTCACTTAAAGTGGAAAAACTCCCTTGTACATTTATCCTCCGGGGTAGGTGTGCGTAAAAAGGAGGTGTGACAGAGGATGATCAATTGGGAACTCCTTCCGGTTCTGTTAAACCAAATAGGCCCGTCGGTAGAATTCATAGGGAAATTGAAGGAGAACACCAATCGAACAGAGATAAGCATCAAACACATAACACAAATCATAAAAACAGTGGCTCATGGCGTAATCCCATCCAAAATGATCGAGGGCAGATCTCTTGAGGGCTCATGAGTAAAAGTGGCTTCGATAAACATGTCAAGTTCACGGAAGCACTACGACTGTTAGAATACAACTTCAGCGTCGATGCATCAGGTATTATATCACCATTGGACGGATCAAGGATACTAGATGGCCCAAACCTCTACAGACTGATCGACTCAAAGAAACCCTAATCAAATATAAAAATACCATGTTACCCGTGGTCACAAAACTAAAAACTGCAAATAATTGAGGGAGGAGGTAGCTCGTTTATTCAATGAGAGTCATCTTGGAGAATTCCCGGGTGACCGAGCTAAAAATCACTTCAGATACAGGGATGCAAACATGAAAAACGAGTAGGAACAACTACAACACGTAATTCATATGATCATTGGTGGGGTTGATATTCCTAAATGACCTATATTTAAACGCACCAAGCTAACAATCACGGGGGAAAAGCGAACTCGTGATTACTTACCAGAAGAAACCTTGTCTTTCAACGACGAGGATGCATAAGGGATCGAACAACCTCATAACGATGCACTAGTAATATCTATCGTTATGAATAATATTCAAGTTAAATATGTGTTGCTTGATCTAGGTAGCTCGACAAATATTATTCGATCAAGGGTCATAGATCAACTCGGCCTCCAAGATCGAATTGTGCCTGTGACTCGGGTATTTAACGGCTTCAACATGGCGAGTGAAACCACCAAAGGGGAAATTGTTTTGCTAGTAAATGTGGCCGGGACTATCCAAGAAATAAAGTTATATGTGATCGAGGGTGATACGAGATACAATGCACTGCTCGGAAGGCATTGGATCTATAACATGAGGGCAGTACCTTCGACACTTCATCAAGTTTTGAAGTTCCCAACATAGGAAGGAATCAAAACAGTGTACGGTAAACAACCCTCCGTCAAAGAAATATTTGCAATCGACGAGGTAATATCAGTATCGGTGCTTTCATCAGCAAAGGTATCAGTGTTGAAGGAAAAGCAAGAAGTCAAATAACAACCACAGTCACCGGCCTCAGGCTGATTGGAGGAGCAGGAAACTTTCGAATATGATGATTATATGATACCTCAAACCTTCGTAATCCCCGATTATTCCGATGCAACAAAGTCAACGGTCGAAGAACTGGAATAAGTCATGTTGGTCGAGCATCTTCCAGATCGAAAGGTATACCTGGCACAGGGTTAACTCCTGAGCTCAAGAAAAAACTCGTTCAATTCCTTTTAAATAACATGGATTGTTTTACTTGGTGCCACCTAGATATGACAGGGATCCCACCGGAGATCACTACACATCGACTGAGCTTGGACTCAAAATTCTGCCGGTGAAACAAAAGAGAAGACCTCAGTCCGAGGTAAAACATGCATTCGTTAAGGACGAGGTAACAAAACTTCTCAATATAGGATCCATTTGAGAGATGAAATATCCTGAATGGTTAGCAAACAGTTGTAGTCTCTAAAAAGGGAAACAAACTTAGAATGTGTGTAGACTATAAGGATTTAAACAAGGCATGCCCTAAATATTCTTTTCATTTGCCGAATATTGATTGCATGATCAAAGCCACGGCCAGCCACGAGATCTTTAGTTTTTTTTATGCTTAATCTGAATACAATCAAATACAAATGAACCTGGAGGATCAGGAAAAGACTTCGTTTATCACTAAATACGACACATATTGCTATAATGTAATGCCTTCGGACTAAAAAATGTCGGTGCTACTTATCAACGCCTAGTAAATCGAATGTTCGAAGAACAAATAGGTAAATCAATGGAGGTTTCTATTGATGATATACTAGTTAAGTCTATGCGACCATATGACCATTTGAAATATTTGTAGGAGACATTCAACATACTGAGAAAATATAACATGAAACTCAACCCGGAGAAATGTGCATTCAGGGTTGGTTCGTTCGGTCAAGTTCCTCGGCTTTATGGTATCAAATCGTGGAATCGAAATTAATCCCGCTAAAATCAAGGCAATCGAAGACATCATAGTTGTTGATAATGTCAAGGTTGTACAAAGGTTAACAGGATGCATAGCCACCCCGGGTCAATTTATTTCGAGGTCCTCATATAGGATCCACAGGTTCTTCTCACTGCTTAAGAAATCGAGCAATTTCGCACAGAACAAGGAATTTCAACAGGCCTTGGGAAAACTCAAATGATACTTGTCGTGCCCGCCATTGCTTCACACCCCAAAGGTGGACGAGCAACTTTACTTATACTTGGCGGTCTCAAAGATAGCGGTAAGTGGGGTCCTAGTTCGAGAAGAGCAAGTTATGTTGGTCGGACCCTAGGTGAAGTTGAGACCCGGTACCCACACTTAGAAAAATTAGCGCTTGTTTTAATAAACGCCTCTAGGAATTAAAACCATATTTTCAATGTCACCCAATTTGTGTTGTAACCACCTACACCCTTCGCAACATTTTGCACAAGCCCGACCTCTCGGGTTGATTGGTCAAAAAAGCCATTGAGATCAGCTGGTACGATATCGAGTATCAACCTGAACGGCCATCAAGACTTCATGGCCGACTTCACACCAACCCTCGTGCATGAGGTTGAAAAGGAACTATTATTGAAATCGGGTACATCATCGGGGGTGTGGACCCTCTTCACAGACGGCGCGTCGAACGTGAATGGGTCCAGGCTATGCATCATTTTGAAGCCACCCACAGGTAATACAATTAGACAGTTTATCAAAACTTTGAAATTAACTAACAATGAGGTCGAGTATGAGGCCATGATTGCAAGTCTCGAACTAGCTAAGAACTTGGGAGCGAAGGTCATCGAGGCCCTGCGACTCCCAGCTTATGGTAAATCAAGTCAACAGAACTTTTGAGGTTCGAGAAGATCGAATGTACAGGTACTTGGAAAAACTACAAGTGTCTTTACATCGATTTAAATAATGGACCCTACAACACGTACCTCGAGAACAAAATAGTGAGGGGGATGCCCTTGCAAATTTGGGGTCGTCAATCGAAGATGATGAACTTAGCTCGAGGACTGTCATACAACTCTCGAGGTCAGTAATAGAGGAAGGACACGCCAAAATAAACTCCACAAGTCTAACATGGGATTTAAGGAATAAGTACATCGAATACTTAAGGAACGAGAAGCTTCCATCGGACCATAAAGAATCAAGGACTCTACGCACGAAGGACACACAATTCACATTGGCCGAGGATGGAACATTGTATAGGAGAACATTTGATGGACCGTTAGAAAAATGTTTGGCACCAGGAGACAGCAACTATGTTCTACGAGAAATTCACGAGGGCACTTGCGAAAATAATTTCGGTGGCGAGTCATTGGTTCACAAAGTCATCAGAGCAGGATACTATTGGGCCGATATGGAGAAAGACACCAAAGAATTTGTTCGAAAGTGCGACAGATATCAAAGGTATGTGCCGATTATCCACCAGCCCGGGGAGCAACTCCACTCAGTCTTGTCCCCGTGATCGTTCATGAAATGGGGGATGGATATCGCCAGCCCTCTACTATCGGCCCCAGGTAAAGCTAAATTCATTTTGTTTATGACTGACTATTTCTCTAAGTGGGTTGAAGCACAGACCTTTGGGAAAGTCTGAGAAAAAGAAGTCATAGACTTCAGATGGGTCCATATTATATGCCAATGCGTGCCAAGATCGTATGCGACAATGGGAAAAAACTTGTCGGCAGCAAAGTGAGAAAGTTTTTTGAAGACCACGAAATAAAAAAAGATCCTATCAACGTCATATCATCATAGTGGCAACGGACAAGCCGAATAAACAAACACGACCGTCATCCAAAATCTAAAGAAAAGATTAAATGAAGCTAAACGGAAATGGAGATAAATATTGCCCGAGGTCATTTCGGAGTATCGAACAATGTCAAAATCCAGTACGGGGGCAACACTATTCTCTTTAGTCTATGGTGTCGAAGCTCTGATCCTGGTTGAAGTCGGGGAACTTAGCTTCAGGTTTCGGTATGCAGCAAAATAGTCAAATCACGAGGCTATGAATACGAGCCTCGAATTACTAGATGAAAGACGGGAAGCCCCCTCATTCGAATGGCTGCACAAAAACAGCGGATCGAAAGGTATTATAATCAAAGAGCCAATCTCGACACTTTAAAATCAGGGACTAAGTTCCGAGAAAGGTGACCCTCAATACTAGAGACCCAAATGAAGGAAAACTCAGTTCGAACTGGGAGGGGCCATAACAGGTCCTCGATATCGTCGGAAAAGGATCTTACAAACTTGGCACAATCGACGGAGAGAAATTACCAAACAATTGGAACATACTACTCCTCAAACGATAGAACTGCTAAGGTATGACCTTCTCTATTTTCATTTATATTTTACACTAAAAAATTGCAAGTGTTCAATCGAAGATATCGAAGTATTATTCATCACAAAGTCTTTAGGTCTGAAAGCACGTGTTGCACTCTTTTTCTCTTAGATCGGTTTTTGTCCCAAATAGTTTTTTCCGACGAGGTTTTTAATGAGGCAACCATTGTTCGTGCTAACATAGAGCAATTCAAAAGTATCCGAGGCTTCTTTACAATCAACCTCGAATACTGGGGGGAATCACCCTTGGATGTCAACTTTGTTATAAGCAAGATACTTTGTGTCAACTGGGTCTCGATAGGTGAAATTTTGTAAGAGTCAAACAGTCAAACGGACCATTCCCATGTATTACTCTTGCCCTAAAGACAAATATATACGCATGTATAATCAATTGAGAGAAGTATTTTTCCTTGCCAAATATTTCATGCCTTAGAGAAAATTTAACTTTACAATTTCTTACTTTTGGTCTATAGTGAAAACATGCTTAAGGGATGATAACAACTGAAGTTCAAATAACTTACCCCGTACTTGGAGACTGGCATCCGAAAAACCAATGTAATCGAACTACTAAAATCTTGAGATTATAAGACCTTAAAAAAGGTAACCCTCATCTTTATTGATCACGGTCACCCTACTCGGGGATTGACACTAACAAGCCCAAGGTGAAAATCCCAAGTCAAAGGCTACAACCAAACCAACACGTCTCGGAGACGTCTAATTCCGTAATAAAATAGGCCTTCAAAGATTTCCATAAAATCGGTTTAAAAGGCTACCCTCGGAAAACTTATAAAGGGTTTCGATCATATCAATCGTCGAAAACCCTAAGGGTACCGAATTGTTCTAACTACCGAACAAGTTTATTTCACGCTAAGGCATAATTGTTTTTATATGATTAACTTTCTAAGCCGAAAAGGGAGAAAATCTATTCTTTTAAGGCCATATCGGCCTAATTCAAGAGCCTAAGGACCATTTTATTTTTGAGTTCGAGAAGTCTTCCTCACTCAACTAAAACCTAAGGGTCATCCTACTTCGAGTTCGAGCAAGTACTCACTCGATTACAAAGACTACATTAGTCTGACTTCGACAAAATTGCGTAAGCCTTGTACTCATGAACAAGGAATGGACGTAACCGAATTTTCACAAGGCAGAAATTGAAATAAAGAAAAGTCAGAAATCAAAGAGATCTTTTATACATATGAAAATATTTACAAGGATCGATTAGGGTCCTACACAAAAATTCAAAAAAGAAAAATCCTAGGTGCCTAATTTCCTCGGGAGCTACATCCTCTCCATCGGGATCTCCTCCGCTCTCAGATCCACTCACACTCCCAAAATCATCATCATCAGAAGAAAGCAACGCTTTAGCTTCAGCTTCAAGCTCTTTCATTTCTCGATCTCGACAGCAAGGTTAAAGCCATGATCATAAATCTCCTCAAGAATCTCTCTTCGAGACTGGCACTTGGCATGCTCGACAACTTAGTATGCTCGAGCCTGAGCGGAACCGACAACTTCTTTTTCTAGAGCTTGAGAAGCTTCAACATCAGATTGGTAAACGACCACGATCGCCTCCGCGTTAGAATTTACTTTTTCTACCTCAGATCTAACCTTTGCAAGTTCGGCGGCCAATCGAGCCTCGAGCTCCTCTATTTTCTTGGCTTAAGCTAAGCTTTCCTCCTTCATGCCTTGACGCTGACCTTTGGGCGATGACAGTTGGGCTCGAGCAACATCTTTTTTCGAGGCAAAGCGGTCCATATTTTGTCTCCGCCCTCATCATATTAACCTCCTCACATAGCTGTTCAATCTTTTTGGCCTTCTGCTGAACCTGTGAGATTAAAATGTTACCCATCGAGATCAAACTGATAACATGAGTTTCTAAGATTTTAATTACCTGATCAATCAAGTCGGTCTGTTCTTTGTGAGTCGTGGCCAATTCGGCTATGAGGTCCTTGATCTCGTATTCTTTTTGCCCGCCGAGAAGTTTGAGGAAATTTCTCTCCACCGTAAGCCTTCGAAGATCGGCCTCGCATCGGTTCAGCTCTGCTCGGGATTTGGAAAACGCCTCCTGATAGAGTGCCAAGGCCTATGCAGAAAAAAGAAAGGAAATTAGACAAGAAGAAATAAATACAAGTGTGATATCGATGAGGGGAGTTGAGACTTACCCGACTCAGGATTCGTTGGGCCTTATAAAAAAGACTCGATGCATCACTCGAGTCGATAGCATCTTCAACTCCGGTAAAGCAACCACACAAAAGATCCTCCTCTTCATGGGCTCTTTCCACATCGGGAGTATCATAACTTGGGCATCTTGAATTGCCTTCTCGAAAAATGCAGGGAGAGTCGGCGAGTCTCCTATTATTATTGCCCGAAGTGAATCATTTGGGGCGTTCTCTTCATTTCGAAGGGCCTCAGAGCTATCCCCCTCAGGCATACCCACCGATTGCTCATTTCGGAGGGAGACATCTTCGGTCTCCGACGGCTTGGGGACTTTGCTCGGGACTTTTTCCAAGACCTCCTCGGTTCGAGGCTGAATTTCTCCAACCGTGACAGACTCAGAACCCTTTGGGTCCTCGATATTCCTCTTTATTCGGGCCACCAGCTTGGAGCCGTCGTCCTCGTTCTCTTTTTCCTCATCTTTTAGCTGCTGAACTACCTCAGCAGGCAGGACGGTGGTGTCTTTCTTCGATTTACGGGCCTTACTTTTCTTGGGCTTTGGAACCTCGGAGGTCGAGAACCTTTCCTCTTGTTATCCTTCATCGGTTTCGGGGTAAGGGGTGAAACCTATTCCTTCCCGGACGGGAGCCTCATGATAACATTTTATCTGAGGCTTGTATGAAAGGAGATCAAGTGAGTGTCAAAAGAAAAAATTCAGCAAAAATCATCAAATACATGAGAGAAGGCTTACCATGATTTTTGGCCTCCCATCGGCCCATTGCCAAATCACGCCATGAGCGCTAAGCATATAAAGAGGTCAAAGCCAGGTTCCGAACCCAGTTCTTGAGGTTAGGAATTTCACCGGGCATCCAAGAGACCGCTACATCATAGAAAAGGATGTCGATGAGAAGAAGCAAAGGAAATAAAACAATAAATGAAAGCTATAGGTGAGATTGTACATATGCTTCATATTCCATTTCTCGGGAAATGTCATTTTTTCGGTGGGATTAGGTCGGAGGTCTACTCGAACGAACCGGCTCATCCATCCTCGATCCTTGTCCTCATATATGCTCAAGAACAACACCTTGGTATCTCGGCGTTGAAGCCTTATTAACTAGCCTCGATACAGATGGGGACTGTACAACCTGATGAGATGGTCGAGGTTGAAAGACATCCATTCGACTTTGCTCGCGCCAAAAAGAGGGATGGATATGACCTAGGGTTATTTGATATTGTCGGCAAAAATCGACGATGACGGGATCGACAGGGCCCAGCGTGAAAGGATAAGTGTAAACACTTAGAAACCCTTTCACATAGGTAGTGATGTCTTCTTCGGGGGCCGGAATCACCACCTCTTTATCTTCCCAATGACAGTCTTTTTTCACCTGCTCAAGGTCACCCACAATTATCGAGCATTCGCATCGACCAGATACCGATGAAGTTTTCTTGACTTTGAAGTTGAAAGTAAGTTCACGCACCCCGGGAACACACTCTTCAGGGCGTGGCTCCACCGGTGTTTTATCGCCGGCTGACCGCGATGAAGAAGCTTTTTCCTTTGAGGAACAATTTTTGACGTTTTTGCCATTTTTGTATAAAGAAAGAAGAAGAGAATAAGGCTTGGTGTTTTGAGGGAATGTTGATAACGAAACCTAGAGATTATGCAGAATGAAAAAGCTTAAGAGATGTAAAAAGCTTAAGGGATTAGAAGGAAGTGAAAGTAAAGATTGAATCGATGAAAGAAGGGGCCTATTTAAGGGATTCACGGCGATAGTTCAAAGGCACTGGTGGCCGACCACCAATTGACGCTCATTAATGACTTTGAAGACTGTACCGACGGGACGCTTTAGTCGCTTTCGTCGCTTAGCATGACATCATGACAGGTCGAGGTACAAAATTGAAGGCTTGATTCGTTTCTTCTCATTACACTTCAAGAAACGAGGGGACTATCTGTATACGGTTAAAATCGGGCCTACCTAATTTTACTATTTGATCTAGACCAGGGAATTGCATCGAGGGTCAACCTCGTAGTGGATCAGACCAGAGCACGAAGACAAGGTATTGAGTTCGAGAATCGAGGTGCCTGTCGAGATCGAGACCAAATATGGCAGACTTCGAGCAAAGCGCAATAACGGAAAAACGAGATATCCATGATCGGTCGAAGATCACGGCAAAAATCCGGGAACAGATCAAATCAAGGATGATTGTTTGGGCTAATCATGGGATTTACTTCTGTAATTAGAATTGTACCATAGATAGGATTCCTCTAATATATAAAGAGAGTTCTAATCATAACGCCCTTCCTTTAATTCATATTCTTGTTCATTAGCTTGTTATATTTTAACTATTCTTGCACCAATTAGCCCGAGGGTTGAATTTCGTTCAAACATTGGTTTGCTTTATTTTGTTTATAATTTTTATTACTAATTTTTACATTTATCAATTGACATTAGGTGAAATCACGCGTCCCTAAAACCACATTATAAGTTTAATTGTTATCCAATTTTAAGGGTAAACAATAATAAAAGTAATTTAATTATTAATTTATCCGGAAACAGAGTTGTGATCTCAAATAATGTCCGTAACGTCCACGTATTTCAAGAACCATTATATCATATGATAAATATATTCATTTTGGCGTGTTTACGTCGAAGTAAATTAGTTTACATGATTAGTGATAAAATTGAGGTAAGAAGATACAATAATCAACTATAGTTAAGTGATAATTGTTTAGGTGAAGACACAACATGTAGTAAAAATACTTGATTGTTTAATTCTTTTCCTCAGTGAATTGTGACGTCAGAAAAGGTAGGAGGGTTTTGCGCAATAAGCCAGAAGAAGATTATATTTCCATACCTCATACCCAATAAAGGTAAATATTTATTTATGGATAGTATTTACAAATCAATAAATACAAATATATAGTATTATTATTATGCATTCTTATCACTCAATAATGACTAAATAAAAATAACACGTGCTGGTAACTACGTTTAAGTCTTACCGAAGCTCCTTGCCAAAGATCTTTTTTACGCTTTGGCTAGTGAAAACAAATTAAATTTAAACATATTGTTTAAATGAGATAATGCACGATTCAACAAATTAAAGGACACATGTAGAAATAAACAAAGTTGCGGGGGGCAATAAGAACATTATCAGGAATTATAGAATTAAGCGGCATTATTGTTCATTGTTAAACACGCCCAACTACCTACTCATTAGTCCCCCACACCTCATTTCATTTTTCTCCTCTCTCTCTCTCTGCTTAAGCCTTCACTCACCAGTTGTTTTTAGTTTGGTAAAACCCACCCAATTCATTCTTGTCCCTTAAGTTAATTTATTTCAGATCCTTTTACTTTTCTACTCAATTATATACCCACCAAGTGTTTGTATCTTTTTCTGGACCTCTGTTGTAATCCTTCGTTTGAATTGTAAAGAAAGAGAACATGGCAAGGAAGAAGATCAGAGAGTATGATTCTAAGAGGCTTCTCAAGGAGCATTTGAAACGCCTTGCTGGCATCGATCTTCAGATCTGCTCTGCTCAAGTAACTCTCTTTTTCTTTTTTACTATTCATATACTATGTTATTGATCTCCTTACTGTCGAATTGTAAGGTAAATTTCGGTGATTAGTTTTTTTATTGGTTTTTGAAAATGGGGTTTCATCTGTGCGTCTTTTCTTTTTCTTGTTGTATGATCAGTTAAGCTCGAATCTGCTTTCCGACCGTTAAAAGTTGAATTATTTACTTGTCGTTATGGTCAACAGATTGTGTTTGTGAAGTTCTCTTCTGGGTCGTTGTCCTTTGCCACTATCCCAACTCTTACTCTATTAGACTTGCTCCAACAAAATATTTTCCTTCATAATGAAATAGCTCTTTATCTTCCAAAGTACATCTGATACAGCTGCAGAAGTTGAAAGTTCATTACTGTCGAAGATAATATACTAAGTGAATTGGATTTTGCAATTTTCATTTGTATCAATCATCTTCCCAACAACAGAAATTTTTAGATTCGTGATGAATATCTTTGCGTTCTAGATGTACAACGCTTCTTTCTTTTTTAAAAAAAAAAATTTAACATCATTCCCAGATCATTTTTCTAGCCAGAGTTCTCATGTAGATTTATTTGGTTCTTGATAGGTGACAGAATCTACAGATTTTACTGAGTTAACAAACAAAGAACCATGGCTTTCATCGACAAAGTTGGTTGTAAAACCAGACATGCTGTTTGGGAAGCGTGGAAAGAGTGGTTTGGTCGCATTGAATCTGGATCTAGCAGCAGTTGCCGAGTTTGTCAAAGCACGACTTGGGGTGGAGGTGAGATGAGGTTTTAAGTGTTTTGAAATCTGTTACTGCTTCTTATTGTGTTATAGTCATCTCACACGTTAATTCATTTCTAGGTTGAAATGGGTGGCTGCAAGGCACCTATAACAACATTTATTGTTGAACCATTTGTTCCCCATGACCAAGAATATTACCTTTCCATAGTCTCTGAAAGGTTGGGGTGCACTATTAGCTTTTCAGAATGTGGAGGCATTGAGATTGAAGAGAACTGGGACAAGGTTAGTTGGTACAGAAAGTTTACTCTTTTTGCTCGTCTAACAACTACTATTTGTTAGTTTTTTTTAAAAAAAATTTAACAACCAGATTTTATTTATTTCTATAATATACAGGTCAAGACCATATTCCTTCCAACAGAAAAACCTATGACTCTAGAGGCGTGTGCTCCACTGATTGCTACTCTGCCCTTGGAGGTGATCTAAAATTAACTTTTGTTTTATCCTTTTGTTTTCCTTTTAGAATTAGTCACTGGTCTCGATTAAGCCAACATGAGTCTGGTTGTAATAGGGAGAAAGTTTTTCTAACCCTTAGAAAGCTTGCTATTGTATTGTGCATTGATGGTAATTCTTGAGGATAGTTATTATAGGCTGTATTATTGTGTATCTATCATTTCCGATATTCATTCTGCGAGGGAAATTGTTTATATATTGGTCTACTTATTGCTGGACTATCACTTCTCTACTAATAAGTATTTTGACTTCAAAGATTAAAGCATTTGACTACTGACATATCGTCTACCTTCATGATACTTGAGCTAAGTTTCTGGTTGACTCAGGTACGGGGAACGATTGGCAATTTCCTAATGGGTGTTTTTAATGTGTTTCAAGGTATGCCATGCTTTACGATGATTAGATGTTTCTTACATGCATTAGTGTTCTACTTTTCTTTCTTTTATCTTTTGGTGCTATGTTTTAGATTAGTGCGTATGACTTTATGAGGAAAACATAAGTTTGTTTATTGTTATAAGCAGATGAAGAGGAAATTAAAGTTCCTTTTGGTTTATGTTAAACTAGACCTGTTCTTGATAGCTAGTTTTCTCATTATATTGAAATAGTTTTTTTTGACATCATTATTCTCTAATTTTATCTCATTGATTATACAACATTGTTGCTTTGTCATTGATATTCCCCAGATCTCGATTTTAGTTTCATAGAGATGAACCCTTTTACGCTTGTAAATGGGGATCCATACCCATTGGATATGAGGGGAGAGTTGGACGACACAGCGGCCTTCAAAAATTTTAAGAAGTATGTGTTTTCACTAGCTTTCCGCATGTTGAAGTGCCTATTCTTTTATTACTTTTTTCCCCTCTTAGGAAGGTGTCTAGAAGAAGAAAAATGGTGATCTTTGTAATTCCAGATTTATATAACAGTGTCTCATCTCTCTATGACTTTTCAGGTGGGGAAGCATTGAGTTTCCTCTGCCCTTTGGAAGAGTTTTGAGCCCTACTGAAAGCTTTGTTCACTCTTTGGATGAGAAAGTAAGTTCAATTTTTCATCTTCATCCAATGGTGTTCTGAGGCCAGAGTTATCAGATTGACTTGTATATTCTTGTCCAAATGATTTTGTTAGAGAAAAACATTATCTTGGATTTACTGTCGTGAACCTATTCTGGACAACTGAACTACTGGAGCAAGGCTCCATTATAATCCAAGAAAGCTGTGTCCTTAATGATGTTGAATGGTTTATCTGTGATACTTTTCCGTTATTCAACATTTATCCTGTGCTGAGGGCATGGTACTATATGGACTTGTGGGGTGGGTGGGATTCCGGTTTTATGAGATCCTGTTTTAAAATTTTCTGTCTTGAATGTTTATGAAGGTAGAAAAGATCTATTCTTAAACCTTGGCGGCAGTCTATCATCCCTGCCCGCCTGTAAATTTGTTAATATGTGGACATTGACTGTACAAGCTATTAAAAAACATTAGATATGGTTTGATCCCCGTTGTTATACAGTATTTGAACTACTTGACTATCATGCTTTTCGGTAAATTTTAAGCTTTCTGCCTTTCTAATGATACTTGCTCTTATGGTATTGGAGCATAATATCTGCTGTCTTTCCGTTAGTTATGTTTTATCTTGACATCTTGCAGACTAGTGCCTCCTTAAAATTCACAGTTTTGAACCCAAAAGGCCGTATCTGGACAATGGTGGCTGGAGGTGGTGCAAGCGTTATATATGCTGATACAGTAAGTATATTCAGAACTTATGATGCAACACCTTGATGCGAGGAAGCATTATCTCTCTTGTCATTATTCCTCTTGCATGCAATGTCAATTCTGATAGTTCTCTGTTTTTATACTCTGTTTTTGATATCTTAATCAGGTAGGGGATTTAGGCTATGCCTCTGAGCTTGGTAACTATGCCGAGTATAGTGGGGCTCCAAATGAAGAGGAGGTTCTGCAATATGCTCGAGTGGTTCTAGATGTATGAACTTGACTGCTCTCTCTCCTGGTCAACATGCCCATGTGGTGTTCATCCTATTTTAACTTAACCAGTGTTCACTTTGATGCTTTTGTAGTGTGCTACTGCAAATCCTGATGGCCGTAAGAGAGCTCTCATTGTTGGAGGTGGTATTGCTAACTTCACCGACGTTGCTGCTACTTTCAATGGGATTATTCGGGCTCTCAGGGAGAAGGTTGGCTGTGCATTACCATTTAGACTGCAGTTTGTTTAGTTTTCCTATAGATAAAAGGCAGTAAAACTATATTATCCTTTTAAACTGAACAGGAAGCCAAGCTAAAGGCAGCTAGAATGCACATCTATGTACGAAGAGGTGGTCCAAATTATCAGACTGGACTAGCCAAAATGCGTGCCCTGGGAGAGGAACTTGGAGTTCCCCTTGAGGTATAAAATCAGCCTTTGTTGGCCAAAATATTTTTTCCCTCCTTTATTATAGGACTACTACAACAGTCCCTGAATTTCGATTATAGCACATAATCCTTTTAACAAATTTTAATGCGCGTCACAAAAACTTGTCATCTAATGAAAAACTAACAATGGAAGACTGCAACCATTAAGGTGGAAGTTCTACATAAAATCTTGTGCTTGTAATAAAAATTAAATGACTAAAGAATCAAGTGTTTGGCGCTTGTTGCTCAGTATTTCGACCCATCAGAAGGTCCTGAAAATGTACGTTCGAGAATTTTTTTTGTGTCAATGAAATTTGAGGATTAAAGCTCATTAACCTTATTAGACAAAAAGAAAGGGATATAAATCTGCATATGTGCTGTCATCTGAATTCGCCTTTATTTGACTCTAGGGATTCTATTTTCCTTATAGAATCTTCCCGACCACTCACTCATTTTTTCTGAAGTTTGGGGTTGGACATCTAGACTACGACAGGTTTCCAATTTGAATATAGGAATGCCAACTAATTGCGCTGATAATGGTATAGGATCTGTGATCCGTATAATTTATGAATGCTCAAAGGCACCCTAACCTGTATTTAGGGGTGGCAAAATGGTTCAAAGAAAACAGTTAACCACCCATATTATCCACTAAAAAATGGGTTGCATAATGAACTTTTTAAAAATGGGTCAAATATGGATAAGAACCATATTATCCATTTAGAAAATGGATAACCAATGAGTAACCAATGGATAACCAATTGGTCTAACTTTTACTTTTGTAAAGCCTCAAATTGGGGGTTCCTCAAATTAGGGAGACTAAATTTTTTCCCAAAAGTGATCATATACAAGAAGTCATGGATAATATCAGTTAACCCGTTTTTTTTATCCGTATTAAATATGGGTCGGGTCGGATAATTGAGCTGTTTTTCATTACCCGTTTTCGACCCGAACCATATCCGACCCGACTCACCCGTTTGACACTCCTACCTGTATTGTAAATACAATATGTACCTACTTCAAATTTTCAGAAAGGATAGGAGAAAAGTAAGAGATGAGTATAATTGGTGTTGATTTTGCTATTGCAGGTTTATGGACCAGAGGCTACAATGACTGGCATTTGCAAAAGGGCAATTGATTGCATTATGTCTGAAGCTTAGATGATGTTTACTTTTGATTCATATATTCAACAATTCCAAGCACAATATGAATTTGTGAACTCTTCATAAGTGCCCAAGTCATGATCCCCAAATCAGATTACTTTTGTTGCATCCTTGAAATTTCCTGCAATTAAAAAGAAAACTTTTTTGGATTTTCATTGGCCTGTGATTATGGATCCTGCAGTTTGGACTATTTGGAGCATTGACCCGCCCCAAATAGTTTGGATAAAGAAAGCTTGTTGATATATTAGTAGTTAAATCCTTCTCAAGCAGGGAAGTGCTTCCCTTTGTTTTTAAGTCAAACAAAAGTCAAAACTTGATTTTTTTCTTGGTTTCTTGGAACTATAATGTCATATCCAAACACAAACCAAGTAGCTCGTGAAATAACAAAACGCTTCATGTTGACAAAAAAATACTTAAACAATTAAACTATTAATGTGAAAAAGAAACTTTGAAACTAAACATTTTCTAAAACAATCAGAACACCCGAGAATTCTATGGACAGCTTGCTTCAACCAAATTCTATATCCTTTTTTATATAGATTGAGGTTTTTCAAATAGTTGAACTAAAACTTTAACAAGTATATATGTAATATATTTACTCATGTAAGTGTAAGGCGCGCACTGAAAATTTAGGGGCACACGGTGAGGATTTCTATTTTTGTTATTATTACCGAATATTGTAACTTTTATACATGTCTTGCTTGTAGAAGTCGAAGAAGAAAAAGGAAAAAACTGACCCGTTTGCGCAATCAAAATCAGCAGCCCAATTAGCACAAAAATAACCGATCAAACATATTTCATCCGTCGAATTTGAAAATTTCTTGATCTGTCAATTCGTTGCTATTATCACAGAATGCAACTCATCACACCAAATTAATTTCCATAGGGAATGAGTTTCCACCACAGGATGAGTCAAATACATCTAAAATAGATTTTTCATGGTGAATCTGGTTACACAAAGAGACGAGGCTGCACGAAAGCCTAAACAACGGTAAAAGTCCGAATCAGTGTAAAAACTTACCCGCTTTGGTTGCACCAAATCATTAATGAATGCAAAGTGAATGTTTGCATCTAATAAATTTTTCTCATGTATATGTATTTTCACTTTAATTTGTACGTGTCAAATATTCCTTAAATTAGCAAGTGCTGATTGTCTTCATGTTTGTTAAGATTAATTATATCTATTTTTTCATTACTTAGCCTATGTCATTAGCTAGTTCGTTAGCTTAGTGGTTAGAGTGGTTAGTTAGGAATAGTGACAGTTGTCAGTTAGGTGGCTTTGTTATTACATCCATGTATATAGTGGAGGAACTCCACTCAATTGCTCACTTGTATGAATTGAACAAAATGATTTTCTAGAATGTTCATTCTCCCCCTCTCTCTCTATCTTCTTCTCTGACCTTCTATGTATTTTCATAGTGTCAGAGCTAAGCTCTCCCACCATTGAAGCTCGACCAGTCCAGAGCTCAGTTGAAGGCAAATCACTGTTTCATTGGCGGATCTTTGATATGGTATCAGAGCGAGGCCACATGTTCTGATTCATTCCTTCAAAGTTTCTTAGATCTAGATTCATTAGCTTCGATTTCGTTTTTTATCGCACGCATGCAAACCCTCATTTCGTCGATTTAAGTCATAGCCTTTGGAATTCTATGTCAGAGTCCCAAATCTGTAGTTACAACCCTTTATTGTTTGATTAGCTGAAATTCGTGCCTTATACGAGATGGTTACCGTCAGAGATGATGTGTAGTCTACACCGACCATGGTTTGAATATTCTAATCAGCCGACTATTGACACTAGTAGTCCTTTTTATATGCATCCTTCGGATAATTTGAAGCAACATTAATTCATGTTCCATTTGAAGGTTTTGGTTATCGTACATGGAGAAGAGATGTGATGATATGGTGACTTCATGGATTTTGAATTCCTTGGCAAAGAAAATTGCAGACAGTGTTGAGTATGTGACAGATGTAGTTGAGTTGTGGAACGAGCTTGAAGATCGATATAATCAAACTAATGGAACAAAATTATACCAGATCCAAAAGGAGATCAATGATTTGTCCCAAGGAGCCCCTGATATAACTAATTATTACATTAAATTAAAAAATCTGTGGGAAGAACTCACCACCCTGCTTGCTAGATCTTATTGTACCTGCAATTGCACATGTGGAGCTAAGGAAAGTATGCACAGAGCAAAATAGGACAGGAGGTTAATACAATTCCTTATGGGATCGAATGAAACGTATACTGTGGTTCGAGGTAGTATCCTAATGATGAATCATCTTCCTACAATTGCACAAGCTTTCTCATTACTAATTCAAGAGGAAAGATCCACTTGGCTCTTGAGTCATCAACCCTAAATGTTAACACAATCAAGACAGGATCGTTCGAAATAAATTATTCTCCCACCAACACTCATAACAACATGACCATACCTTTCTGTAAATATTGCAAAAGACCAGGGAACACAAAAGAGAAGTGTTAGAAACTCCATGGCTATCCTCAAGGTCTAAATCAAAATCAGAATCCAAATACAAGTTACAATCAAGCTTCCAACTTTAGTCAAAATCCAAGACAAAACTTTAACTATGGGAACAATCCAAATGTGAACCAGAATACCAGGTTCAATAGAGGAAATAGGGGAATGGCTAATACATATGTAGCAACCACATATACTCAACATGCTGATAATGAGAGCTGCACTGCTCAGAATGTAAGCCTCACCAAGGAAGAATAGTCCGCTCGTGAACCTACTACAGTAATTTCAATCAGGAGGAGGAAGTGACTGCACAAACAATGCGAACATTCCATCCGGAGCAGCAAACTTTGGAGGTAATAGCCTGCACTTCCTCTATTAACTTTAGTAAACTCTAATGTAAATGTTTTAAAAATAAAACTGACTCATGGATTATAAATTCAGGGGCATCAAACAATATGACCTTTAATAGATCCTTGCTAACCAATATAGTAACTTTACGTTATCCTTTACTTGTCATACTTCCAAATGGTTATAAAGTGAATGTGACTTAGATTGGTAATATTGTGCTTACTCCTAAGATCACTCTAAATAGGGTTATGCTTGTCCCTTCCTTTAGATACAATTTAATCTTTGTTCACTCTCTCACATCTCATCTCAGTTATCTTGATGCTTTTATTAAAAATTATTGCATACTGCAAGCCCCTTCAATGAAGAGGCCTCTAGTGATTGGTAGAGTCAAGGATGGGCTGTACATCTTTTGCCCAAGCTTCTTGAAGAGCAACAACACAAAAATTAGAGTAAAGACCGATGATTACTTGTCCACTCTTATCACTTGCTGCACTTGTAACACACAATGTCCATCTCATTATGTTGTAGGTATGCCAAATTACATGTCAATAAGTGTGTTCCTTCTTATCCATTTGTAAATAGTTCAAGTGCAGGTACTGAAGAACAATTTCCTTTTGTGAATTCATCCTCTAGAACTCCTAGTACATTTTCTCATCTGTGTGTTGGAGACAGTGTAGAT
Source organism: Nicotiana glauca (assembly GCA_026770625.1). Taxonomy (NCBI): domain Eukaryota; kingdom Viridiplantae; phylum Streptophyta; class Magnoliopsida; order Solanales; family Solanaceae; genus Nicotiana; species Nicotiana glauca. The sequence continues at coordinate 46,212 of MU722871.1, forward strand.
GTTCTATGGCAGAACATAATTGGACATGTTTCATTTGTAAAAATGAAAAACATTTTCTCCATTCTTGTGACCTTTTCTTTCGAACAACCTTTCAATTGAACCATCTATCCAATGGCCAGACAAGAAAGACTCCCATTCCCCCAAAAAACCAACACAACCAATAAAATTTTTGAACTCTTACATGTTGATTTATAGGGACCATATCATGTGCCACACATGATAAATACAAGTACTTCATGACTATTGTGGATGATTTCAGTAGGTCCAGTTAGACTCATCTTCTATCTAGTAAAAGCATTGTCCTCCAAGTACTTACGAGTTTAATTAGTTTGGTGGAAAATCAATTTGGAGTAACTGTAAAAGCTATGAGAACAGATAACGAACTAGAGTTCACCAATACATAAACAAGCATCCTATTCCAATCTAAGGGTATCATCCACTAAAGAACTTGTCCCTACACCCCACAACAGAATAGTATGGTGGAAAAAAAACACAAGTATATCCTTGAAATTGCCAAAGAACTCCTTTTTCAATCCAAAATGCCCCTAAGATATTGAGATGAATGTGTACTCTATGCCACATGTATCATAAACAAACTTACTTCCACCTCTATTAACAACCAGACTCCATATGTACTGTTATATAAGAGAAAGCCAAAGTATTCTCATCTATAGAGCTTTGGCTTCCTGTGCTACCCTACTTTACCTAAATCTTATATGGAAAAGTTTGAGCCCAAAACAACACCACATGTATTGGTTGGCTACCCTTTCAACACAAAGAGATATAAAGTTTTAAGTCTAGCCATTAGAAGAATTACTGTCTCCAGAGATGTAGTCTTCAATGAATCAAATTTTCATTTGCAACCAATATAACTGCAAATTCCCAACCATGTGTACCTCATTCAATTCCTTTTATTGAACCTCTATGTGAGCAATCTTCTGACGATAAAACATCACACAGCAAACATCTGAAGCTTTGAGTGATCAAGGGAGTCATGCTGAAAGCACAACCAATCTTATGTCACTTGCACATGATCACTCCTCATAATCTTCTATGATGCCTAATTCTCCAATACCCTTTTCACCACAGAATAACATTGAACAATCCCATGTAGAACCCATGCAGCTGAGACAGTCTTCAAGGACACATAAAACACCTAGTTATTTACAAAAGTATATGCATTCTCTACCTAAACTTAAACCAAATCCTAATTCTCTTAACACCTTGTTCTTTATGAACCATCATGTTGCTTTTGATCTATTAACTCCTGATAGTCAAGTTCTTGTGAGAAATGTTTGTCATGACAGGGAACCATTATCATATGAGGAGGCAACTATTGATTCTGCATGAAAAGCTGCAATAACAAAAGAATTTGAAGCTCTATACTCTAATCATACTTGGGACTTAGTGCCTCTACCACATGGGAAGCAAGCAATAGGGTACAAGTGGGTTTACAAGGTAAAGCATAAAATTGATGATAGTATAGAAAAATTCAAAGCCAGGTTGGTTGCCAAAGGCTATACTCAGTAGGCAGGAGTTGACTACACATAAACATTCTCACCAGTAGTGAAAATGGCAACAGTAAGAGCACTGATAGCTGCAATAGTGAAGAAATGGTGGTGTGTATCTCGGCTAGATGTAAACAATGTCTTCTTCCATGGGGACCTTAATGAGGAAATGTATATTCAAGTTCCACATGGACTTGTTGTGGGTAAGCCAACACTGGTTTGCAAGTTAAATAATCTCTCTATGGCCTAAAACAAGCCAGTCGACAGTGGTATGCAAAACTGACTGAAGCTTTATGTTTAAAAGGGTATACACATTCCATGAATGACTACTCACTTTTCTATAAGAAAAATAGAAAATCCTTAGTATATGTAGATGATGTGCTGCTTACTAGGACTGATCAGGAAGAGATCATACAATTGAAGGCCATCTTGCATGGGCAGTTTATGATCAAAGATCTGGGCCAACTGCATTATTTTCTGGGACTAGAGGTGATGTACAAGGATGCTGGTGTCATAATCTCTTAAAGGAAATTTGTATTGGACATGCTGAAAGAGTAAAATTGCCTAGATTACAAGCCTTGTTCTTCTCCCATAGATCCTACCATAAAGTTAAAGGCCAAAGAAGGTACCATCCTACAAGATCCTAATTACTATAGAAAGCTGGTGGAGAAACTAAATTTTCTAACCAATACTAGGCTGGATATTGCATATAGTATCCAACACTTGAGTCAGTTTATGCAAGAGCCGAGAGAACCTTACTCGAAGGCAGCATTCCATATGCTTAGGTCTTGAGAAATAATCATAATCCAGAAATCTTCATGTCTAAGGATACAGATTGTACAATCAAATCCAATTCTGACTCTGATTGGGCAGCCTACCCAGATTCCAGGAGATCCATTACAGGTTATTTGGTACTTCTGGGCAATAGCTCTATCAGCTGGAAGTCTAAGAAACATGAAACTATATCACTGTCTTCTGCAGAAGCAGAGTACATGGCTTTAAGGAAAGTAGTGGGGGAATTGGTATGGTTGAGCAGACTGTTTGAAGAATTGATTGTCCCTTTTGCAATGCCTATCTCGGTGTTCTGTGGTAGCCAATCCGCACTTCACATTGCCAAGAATCCAGTCTTCCACGAAATAACCAAGCACATAGAACTGAACTGTCATTTTGTGCGTGATCAATTACAAGCAGGACTAGTTTCACTTCATCATAGTAGGACAAACAATCAACTAGCCGACATTCTAACCAAAGCTTTAACTGGAATCAAACATAGTGCCACATTGGGCAAGTTGGCTGTATTTACTATACCTCCAACTTTGGGGGGGGGGGGGGATGTTAACATTAATTATATCCATTTTTTCATTACTTAGCCTATGTTATTAGCTAGTTAGTTAGCTTAGTGGTTAGAGTGGTTAGTTAGGAATAGTGACAGTTGTTAGTTAGCTGACTTTATTATTACATCCGTGTATATAGTGGTAGGAACTCCAGTCAATTGCTCACTTGTATGAATTGAACAAAATGATTTTCTAGAATGTTCATTCCTCTCCCAGAGCTTAGTTGAAGGCAAATCACTATTTTATTGCCGGATTTTTTATTTCTTAACCTTTTTTTTGTAATAAAGTATATTTTGGAACATCATAGAAGTGATATAAACTGATTTTTGTACTTAAGATTATTTAAATTATATTTAAAAAACAATCAAAGTAAGCAATGCGATTCTTAAATTGTTATTCATATTTAATGCCGTTTTGTTTTGGTGTACGGCTGGAGTTTAAATAAAAGCAAACCTAATAATAAACTATAAAGCATTTCGTATATGAAAAAAGAAGTCTCATTCCTTGTGCTGTTATGGTGTAATTAATTATTTTTGGAAACTATTTAAGTTTATGTATATTGGAAATACTTTTTTTTAAACATTATTATACAATTAGTACGCGTAACAGTTTAGCATATTACTAATATACTCTTTATTTCCATGATATATATATATCAGCTGCAAAATCAACAAAGGCTTGTGGTATATTACCATATTAGTACTAATTATTTTAGTTTTGCAAAGGAAACAGGAACGTAACGAGCGAAAGCTTAATATTACACAAACAATGAAACGTAAGTATAAGGTCTATGCATGGACCGTATGAAAAATATTTTCCTTAAAAGTAAGTGCAAGTAATTTTCTATACAAACATTAATTAGTAAGCTTAAGAAAAAGGAAAATAATTTTTTTCTATAATAGATGGAAGTATAATTTTTTTTACACGATATTTCTATAACCTATTGTTGTGTTCCTCTTTAAATACGAATATGAGTCCAAACTCCAAAGCTAAGGGTAAAAGTAATAAAGTTTTTTTACAATGGCTACGTTCCTATTAGTTCCCTCTTCTCTTCTCACAATATTATTTGTAATAATATTAGTACTAACTTCGCCTTCCACCACCCTCTCTAACCTATTAGATGCTCCTCCAAATACACAAATATTAACCCCAAATATTATTATTACCACGTTATTAGCCCCTTCAACTAATTATTCCCATGATGTTAATGAAGATCGAAAACATGGTCAGCTGCTTAAAGATTTCCAATTACCTCGTAAATTGAATCTTGACGGCGTTAATGCTCCACCTCTTAATAATAGTAAGAGTGATAATCATAAAAGCATAATCTTCAAGCTTATGTTTTGGGTTGGCGTTGTTGCTGCCGCTCTAGTTTTGGCCTTCATTGTGCTACTATGGTATTGGGGGTTTGTAATAGAATATGAATGTTTGCGATGTTGTATTTAGTATGACAACAAAATCATGATTCATTTACTTACCTTAGGAAATTTTGTACTTGAGCATTAATTAATTAAGCACATTACTTAAATTAGCAAGTACTATATATATATATTAGTAATTGTGTTCAATTTACTTATGCATGCAATCTCCTTTATTTTATCTTTTTTTATTTCTTTCACGCATTCTTTTGGATGGGACTAAGTATACGGTCATATATACTACAATATTTTTGAAATCCTTCTCGATCATGCAGTGAAGTGCTTTCCTTTTTTCAGCCATAAGTCAAAAGTATAGAATTTTTTGTGTTTCGCTTGGAAGTATAATTGTATTGGGAAAAAACTGAGTTTATATTAAAGATGACGTGGCATGACACGTAGATTGGTCAAAAGGTCAACAGACAATAATTAATTGAGAGACACGAGAAGCGAAAGACACGAGAAGAAGAACTCAAAATAGGCACGGGGTGCAATTCAGATACGTATCTCGTATCTAAATAAAGCATTTAAGACCAGGGATTCGTA
>MU722871.1:58588-68679 GCA_026770625.1 Nicotiana glauca
TATTATAACACCATTATGAAGTTGAGACGTCTTCTTCATTAAGTGTCGATAAATAAAAGGGCCCTCTTTTATTTTTCTCATGATGATAATCCATGAGAAGAATCGTAAAGCATTTTAATAAAAATTCTAAACTATTCTATAAGTCCTAAGTAAAAAATAGGCAAGAATAGAATAAGTAGAAAACTATTCTATAAGTCCTAAGTAAAAAATAGGCAAGAATAGAATAAGTAGAAAACAATTCTATAAAGTCTTGAATAAAGTAAATAGACAAGAATAGAATATAAAGAAGTATTAATTAAACTTCTGAACATAAAAGAATAAGGAAAAAATTTAGTCATTGAAATGCAGTTGTCTTTAAACAAGTGCTCCATTATGGAAACTGGGGACTTCACCAAAAAGATCCCTTAAAATTACCAAGGGATTACATCACCAATCATTAAAAAAAAAAGGTAAGGTCTGAAACACTTTTAACTGATCACTGAAGGGGTTGGAACAGCAGAAGTTGTAGCCTCATTTTCAGAAGCAACAATAGGCTCGATAACATCATCGAGGGAAGCAGTAGTCACGGGAACTTCAATTCCCATAGACTGTGTTATAGACGTTTCACCCTCGGTCATTGGAATCACAACTTCAGCTGTTTCAGCAACTGCTTCAGCATTCAAAGGCTCTTCTACCTCAGGAGTTCCAAGTGCTGGAGAAGAAATATCAATTGGTTGTTCTAGAGACGGAGTGTCAACAGGTTGGTTATTCTTCTCAATCGCATCTAAGACTTTGGCTAATTCACATTGCAAGTTAAAATTTTCTTGAGTAGCCTCCAGCAAAACATCACTACGAGACCTCAGAAAAGCCCAATTAATCTCATAATTAAAATTCTCCGCAAGAGAATTGTACTCTCTCTCCAAGTTTTCATAATCCCTTTCCCACATAGCAAGGTCGTTTTTCATTATCTCTTGCTCAGCTAAGTGGGAATCAAGGGAAGTCTCAAGAGTGGCATGGGAACTCTCTAAAGCACGAACTTTATCTGAAGAAATCTTTAAATCAGCCCGAGTCTGATTCAAGTTCTGCACTAACTCTTTAGCATATTCTTCTTTTCGCTCCATAAGTGCTTTGAGCTCTTTAATTTCTTCATTAGCCTTTGACAATGAGCCCTTCAAAAGTTCTTTATCCCTTTTTATCTGACTTGAGGAAGCCTTGGCAATTCCTAGGTCCGTGGATAAAGTACGATTTTGCTGTTCCAAATAAGCTTTACTATCTTGTAACTCTTCTATGCTCCCTAAAGCACTTTTAAACTGCTCCATCCAATTTTGAGCTTCAAGCTGGGCTCCCTCAGCTATTCTCTTAGCATCCGAAATGGCCTTTGCAGACTCACGAGCTTTCCTTTCCAAAGTAGAGACCCTTCCCATCAGCTCGGTCCCAATCAGGTTAGCCTACAAATATAAGGCACAGAAATAAGAACTTAAAGCAAAAGGAGAGCAAATGTTCAAGTTAAAAGAAGTTACCTTCAAGGTCGAATGAACTATGTCATTCATCAAAGTGAAACAGCTGTGGCTCCGCATCTTCGTCCTCTCCACATCTCCGATTAGAGGCTCGAGCCAAACATCAGCTCCACCAGTCTTCCTCAAAAGGCTATGAGTAGCAGGTACTTCAAGTGTAACCTTTCTCATAGCCATGCCTCTGTTATTGGGGCCAGTTTCTGAATGCACGACAGAGGAAGAAGGAGCAGTGGAAGGAGGAGTAGTAGAAGAGGTGAAAATAGCGGGAGCCGCGGGGGTCAAAGCAGGAGCAGAAGGAATAGGCAAGGGAGCTAATATAGGTACGGAAGTAGGAGCACTCACAGTAAATGAAGGAGCAAAAGAGGTCAACACAGGTGAAGAAACACTCACGGTTGGTGAAGAGACAAAAGGAATAGGAGAAATGGGAACTGAGGAAGACAGAGGAATTTCGTTTAAAACAGGGCCGAGATCCCCACTTTCAAAACCACCAACAAAGAGACGGTGAACAGATTAACTAGTGTCTCTTGGTGTGACATCTTCATCAGAATAGATCAGAACAAGCTCGGAAGAGGAGGTACGAGCAGGAGTATCTTCAGCTTCATCTTCAATAATGTCGCGTCTCCTAACTCTAGATCTAGATACCAACGAGGTACCTCCTTCTTCCTCATTCTCAGTATCTACTCCCATAGCTTTTCTCTTTGCTATCAAGGCTTTAGCCTTGTCCAAATCAAAGGAGGCATTGGCAGAAGTGCGCATAGCCAAAGCTACATCAACCATCATTCCTCTCATACCAAATCCTGATAAAAAGAAGGATATGAACTCAGTATTGAAAAGAAAGGGGTTTACCATATGTATTTAAAAAAACAATATATATATATGTAAAGAGATGCATACCGTGTGTTTTTACTCTCCAGCCATGTAAAGAAGAAATAGACTTCCAAGTTCTATCTTCTTTAGGAGCAATTTTTAAAATCGAATCTACCCAACCATGAAAGTTGGGAATATGTTCCACATCTCCCATGGTTGCTACAAAAAATCAAAAAGGGATGAAATTAGAGAGAAAATCAAAATCTCTAAAAATAGGTACGGTAAAATAAATAGAAACTTACGTGCAAAGTTCCACTTCTCAGGGAAGGGAATGTTTGTTTCACCCAGCAAATCCAATGTATGAACAACAATATAACGAAGATACCACCCACGGTCTTTGTCATCTTCAGGGTTTACCAAAACTTTCTTACTCCTCGCAGTTAAGGTAAAAACCCCATGACGCATTAAGTTGGGATGGTATAAATGAATAAGGTGGGAAAGAGTAAAGTTGATTTTGGCTTTAGTAGATAGATATCTCAAACAAGCCACAACCCTCCATACTAAGGGGCCAACTTGAGCTAAGCAAATATTGAAGAAGCGACAGAAATCAAGGATAACTGGATCTATGGCAGGTTTAAATCCCAAAGTAAAAGGATAAGTATAAACGAAAGAATACCCACTTCTATAAGAAGAAATTCTTTGATTTAGGGCAGGAATTGACAGACGAAGAGACTCTTTCCAATTACAATCTTTCCTAATGGTAGGGATTGTAAGCTCAGTTATAAGAGAAGGGTAAGTATCAACCTTTTTCAATTTTGCAACTTGCTTCTGAAGAGATGTTCTGTCACCCCCAAAAGATAAATCACTTGGTACAGTCTCTTCAACTAAGGGTTCTTGAGAAGGGTCAAAAACCTCTTTACCTTTAGAAGAAGAAGTTTTAGAGATGGAACCTTTGATGCCTGAACTCGAAGAAGGAGAAGCAGAGCCAGTCGAACCTCTACGTGTAGATCCTAAACTCCGAAGCCTTCCTTCTCTGCCTTTTCTATGCCTAATCAGAGCAGGGACATTAGGAAATTGATCAAGGTCTGAAACTTTTCTAGGGTTAGGATTTGGAGATGTCATTGTTGGACGAGTTTGAACTAAGGAGAAGTAAAAGAAAGTAAGGAAACACTTGATGAAAATTTATGAAGAAGGTGACAAAGGAAGAGAGAATTAAAAAGATATATGGAAGCAACCGTCAAACTAAGAAATATAATGATGAAAAGCCTATATTAAAGGCAACTATCACTTCGTGAAAAGAGGGGTTGAAGAAGCCTAGAAAGAAGGACGCAGAATTACAAATCTAATCAGAAGATGATACGTGTGTGAAGCATTAAATGAACAAGACAGCTGAGGCGTCAGTATTGTCATAAGCATTGATTATGGCAAAAATTTCACTTTCCAATTATTTAATTGAAAAATAAAAAAAAAGTGGAGGGACTATCTGTATTGGGAAAAAACCGAGTTTATATTAAAGATGACGTGGCATGACACGTAGATTGGTCAAAAGGTCAACAAGCAATAATTAATTGAGAGACACAAGAAGCGAAAGACACGAGAAGAAGAACTCAAAATAGGCACGGGGTGCAATTCAGATACGTATCTCATATCTAAATAAAGCATTTAAGACCAGAGATTCGTAAGGATTCAAAAGATATGAATCTGATGACGAAAAATAGTCCAAATACAGTATTAAATGCCGAATACGTTAGTAAACTGGTATTTAATAGCAATGATTGTGTAACGCCTCATTAAATGTCCGTTGTTATTCTTATTTAGACTAAGGAGGTTAGCCGTTACTCCTTATTAGCTATAAAAGGAGGAGGTCTCATCATTTGTAGGGACACGGAAAAATCATTGATATCATACTGAAATACAAATTTGTTTATTGCTTTATTCTTATTCTCTGAAAGCCTTTTATCTTTTTTGGTCTCTTGATTATCAGTAACCCGATTTTTCATTTTAAATTCTAACTTTGACCAAAATATTATTTTTTGGTTAAACAATAATAATATCATATAAATTAGCTTATGATCATAATATCATATTATAAGCTAAAAGTAACTCATGGAATAACATTACGCTTCATGTTGAGAAAATATTAGTAAACAATTGCAAACTATTGACGCAAAATAATTTGAATATGGATGTCTGAAAAAACTATCAAAGTGTAAACTATTTGATTCTTGAATTAAACACGCACACCATAGTATATATGTAATATATTTATATAATGCCGATTGTTTTGGGATGGTTGAAGTGTAAATAAAAGCAAGCCAACTAATCAATTACTAAGTGGAAGAAAGCATTTCTTATATGGAAGAAAAAGTCTCGCTCCCTCATGCCGCTAATGCTGTTATGGTGTAATTTATAATCATGGAAGATTTTTAGGTTTATGCAAATTATAAATATTTTTTTTGTTATTAGTATATGTATCTAACAAATTTAGTGAATCAGTAATTAAATTGTAATTACTTGTTGGAATATCTAAGTATATATAAAGAGATTGAAATATCTAAAGATTGAGTCAAACCCCAATAATTACCTCTAAGTTAAAATTTTAATTAATCCAACCATGAAAAATATTTTCGCAATCATGATAACCAGAGAAATTGTATGACTTAGTACATAAACTTAGAAACGTTAGAAAAAAACTTGAAAACGTTAGAATGTGTTAGAATCTGCCGCTCTCCTGGCCGCTTCTGCGGCCTCGCACCTGCGCCCAAGCCTCGCAGGTGCGGTTAAACTAGAAGACAACTACTTCACTTCCTCTTCCAATTTCCAAAATTGATCCGTTAACCATCCAGCACCCATCCGAGGCCCCTAGGACCCCGTCCAATCATACCAACCAGTCTCAAAACACATTTAGAACTTGATCGAGGCCTCAAATCATATCAAACAATGCTAAAATCATGAACCGACCTCCAATCCAAGCTTAATGAACTATAGAATTTCAAACTACTACATTCGATGCCGAAACTTATCAAATCATGCCCGATTGACCTCGGATTTTTCAAACAAGTCACATTTGACAATACGGACCTATTCCAACTTCCAGAATTAGAATCCAACCCCAATATCAAAAAGTCCACTTCTGGTCAAACTTCTGAAAACCTTCAAATTTCTATCTTTAGCCAAATGACTCCAAAACATCCCATGGACCTCCGAATTCACTTCCGATTGCTCCCAATCAGAATCACCATACGAAGCTACTCCCAAACTCGGAATCCCAAACAGACATCGATAACACTGAAATGCACTTCAACCCAAACTTATGAAATTCTTCCAAAAATGCTAACTACTACAATAGGTGCCAAAATGTTCCCGGGTCTTCCAAAACCCGATCCTGACATACGCTCAAGTCCGAAATCATCATACGAACCCGCAGGAACCTTCAAATCCCGAATCCGAGGTTATTTACTTAAAAATTCAATCTTAGTCAATTCTTCCTACTCAAAGCTTCTGAAATGAGAATTCTCTTTCCAAATCAACTCCGAATTCCCCAGAATTCAGTTCCGACCATGTGTAAAAATCATAATATCTGAAGCGAAGCTGCTCATAGCCTTAAACTGTTGAACGACGCGCTAGAGCTCAAAACAACCGGTCGGGTCGTTATAGGGAAGTCCGGGTTTAGACATTCATGGGGGAACAACTCGTTTCTTTTTGGGAATTGGGTATTGAAGAGATGCCACCTAACTGATTGCGGTGCGTTAGGGCACCTAGAGCAATTAACTCATGAACTAGTTTGCATCACCAGAGATTAGGGTAAGGGCTCAAAATAACCTCGAGGGGAAGGTGTTAGGCTCCCCTCGCGGTCCACAATGGTGGGTCCCGACCCAACCTAAACTATGTAAATTAGTTATTTTTCAAGTAAACAATTTTAACAAAGGCATGTTTTCTAAACATACATATGATTTAGGTAATGGAAGTAAGAGGGAGGTTTAAATTGTTTATATATATATATATATATATATATATATATATATATATATTTGTAAAGAAAAATAAAGTTCATTTAAACACATAGGAATTCGGAAATAGGGGGTCCTAGGTTGGTTAGCTTACAGGATCATACCCATGCAATGTCCGGTAATCACTCCTTAATGAGGGGCTACACGTGACATTACCGCGCAGTCATCATATCCTTACTACCCAATTCCCTCCCCTTGGTCATAGCCTAAAACGTTCTAGCAACCTTAAAAGATATCCTATGCGTGCACTACCCGTCCCTTCCTTGCGGCTCTGAGGTATTTAGGACCTCTAATTTGGGTAGTTCTAGACTATCCTAAGGTACTTTAAAGGAGAAAAATCTAAGAGACAAACAAAAATAATTAGGCTTGGACCAAAGATGGAACAATTAAAGGCTCAAGTTTTACCTCCACAAACAGAGCAAGCAAGTGCACGTCTTAAACACAGTTTAAGGTATTTAAAAAAGAATCCCTAGAATAAGATATCTTGGGGAGCAGAGAATATGCGGTATTGAGTTAGGACCAAAGTGTAAAAGACCTATTCAGTTTGCCTACTGATTTTAGACCTGTTGAATATGAGCAGTCACAGATAATAGAGTGTAGTTTTACAGTTGCAGGATTTTTAATCGCCTTATAGGCTTGCCTAGGCATGTAATAGTGATGTCCTATGAGCATGATATCTAATCATTAATCAGGAATGCATTAAACAATAAGCAATTTCAAAGCGGGTAATTTTGGATCCTATAGGCATGCTTTCTAAATATATTAATTAACACAACGTTGAAAATGATTAAAGAAACGAATAGGCTAGTCAATTAAACTGATTCAGGACCTACAAGCGTGAGTTTTGATTAAACTAATTTTTAGATCTAACTAAAACTGATTTTAAATCCTATAGGCATGATTTCTAATTATGTAAAGTAAAGCAAGCAGAATTTATTTGAACCAAAGCAAATTCTATAGGCATATTATCTAACAAAAACACATTTGAACTCTATAGGCATGTTATCTAATAAAATACATTTGAACCAAATAAATCCTATAGGCATGTTATCTACTCAACTTTACCCACAACATACAACTACCCTCCCTTTTCACTAGTCACCCCAATATTTGTTTATAATTAATTATTACAGACCAATAATCAAAAATATTACATAAATAGAATAGAAATTAAGCTATAGGGAGCCGAAGCAGGCCCAAAGAAATTTTCAAGCCTTCAGTAGTCTCAAATGCTCAAAGTTTCATAGCCAATTTCATGTCTAGGTGTGTCAGAGTTCCTTAAGGACCTTAAGGATCCCGGGCAATGCTCATACCCAGACCTTTATCAAATAAGGACTGATTTATGTGCAGTGTAAAAGTGCCAGCCCTGATATGCCAGAATTCAGAGAGATCTCAAGGGTTTCTAAGCAGTACATATACCAGAGGGGCAGGACTTAGTAATCTAAGAGTAAGTGAGAGTACTTGACAGGATTTGAGAGATTTTTGGTAAACAGTAAAAAGAAAGGCCTTAAGTGGGAAATTTTTCCTGAAAACTAGTACTAATTTAGTGATAAAAACAATTTGAGAAAGTATGAAAAATAATTTGCACTCAAAACACAAGCCATTGAACAAACAACTTTGGAAAATACTTTAACAAACAGTTTCCACACAAGGAAAGAGGGGTTGGGAACAAATGGAATACATTTAATGGAGCACATAACAACAGGATGCTGTAACGACCCGATCGGTCGTTTTTAGAAATCATGCCCCGATCCCCCATTAACTGCTTTCCCTAAGTTCATTTCTACTATTGTGGTTTGCCGGGATGTTCGGTATTAGGATTCGGAGTGTTTTGGGACACTTAGTCCCTAAATGAGAGTTTAAGAGTTGAAAAATAATCCGTATTCGGAACAATGTGAAGACGACCTCGGAATAGAAATCTAATGGTTTCGTTAGCTCCGTTAGGTGATTTCGGGGCTGGGAGCGTGTTCGGAATGTATTTTGGAAGTCTGTAGCTCATTTAGGCTTGAAATGCCGAAGTTTGAATTTTTGAAGTTTCCGGTCCGATAGTGAGTTTTTGACCCGAAGGTCGGATTGGAATTTTGGAAGTTGAAGTAGCTCCGTCATGTCATTTGGGATGTGTGTGCAAAATTTTAGGTCATTCGGACAAGGTTTGGATAAGTTTTTGATCGAAAGTGTGTTTGGTTAGAATTTGAAGTTCATAGGTTTGAATCCTTGACTAATTCGTGTTTCCGGCGTTGTTTTGAGTGATTTAAGGATTGGTACAAGTTTGAATGATGTTATGGGGTATGTCTGTAGGTTTGGTTGAGGTCCCGGGGACCTCGGGTGTGTTTCGGATGCTCAACGGGTCATTTCCTCCTATTTTTGAACTGCTGTAGCTGCTTCTGGTGTGCCTTCTTCGCGTTCGCGTCAAGTCTTTCGCGTTCGCGAAGGCTTATTTTGGATACCGGGAAATCCTTCTACGCGTTCGCGTTTAGAGCCTCATGTTCGCGAAGCTATGCTTCGTCCTTCATCGCGTTCGCGTCGCCTTCCACGCGTTCGCGTTGGGCAAATTGAAGGACCTTTATTTTTCTTCAACGCGTTCGCGTGAACTGTCCCGCATTTGCGTAGCTTGCTGTGCCAGGCCTTCGCGTTCGCATCCCTCCCTTCGCGAACGCGAAGGGAATTTTGGGGACCTTCTATTTTTCTTCTTCGCGAACGCGTGAGACCTGTCGCATTCGCGATGGTCTAAATGTCTGGGCAGACAGATTTAATCCCAAATTCGAGAGTTCCTTCATTTTATCACATTTTTGACTTGGGAGCTCGGTCCTTGGCGATTTTTGGAGGGATTTTCACCTGGGCAACTTGGGTAAGTGTTTCTCACTTGATTTAGACCAACTTCCATGAATCTCCTCTTAATTTCATCCTTTAATTTCAGTTTTTGAATGAAAAATGGGTAGAACTTCATAGACCGAATTGTTGGATTTTGAAGGAGTGTTTGACCTCCGATTTGAGAGATTTTTATATGGTTAGACTCGTGAGAGTACGAGGGTTCTGAAAATGTGAAAAATTATCCGATTTCGAGACGTTGGCCTGAGGGGCATTTTGGTCATTTTATCTAATTTCGCGCTTTAGCTTTGAATTTAATTATAGAATCAGTTGCTTGAGATATTATTTACAATGTGTGATTTAATTGAATAGATTTGGGCCATTTGGAGTCGAGTACTCGTGGCAAGAACGCGGTTTCTAGTTGATTTTGCCGGTTTTGAGGTAAGTATCTTGCCTAATCTTGTGTGGGGGACTTCCCCTTAGGATTTGAGTTTTCTCTGTTGATTGTAGTCCGTGTACGCGAGGTGACGAGTGCGTGCTCGGATTTGTGTGTGGTAAATTGTCCCTTTTAGGCTCTTAGACTTGTGAAATTCACCGAGTAAGAAGATAATATTGACACAATTGAGTTAACTGTTATTAGTTTTACTTCTACATGACTTACTTGGAATTTTTTTGCCCTTTTGGTTTATTCTTGTTGCCTACTTGGCCTTTACTTGTTTAACTGAAGACAATTACCCTTATCTAGCCATGTTATCCTTCCTAATTGCTTGTCTTAAAATTTGAAATTATTATTCCTATCTCTCGTGTAATTAATTTGGGCCTAATTTAAAAAAAGTTAGATATCCTATGTTCAGTTGATATTTTCCTTATTTGACACTTACGTGACTTATGTTAACTCCTTCGTTGTTGAATTACGTATTATAGAATCGTTGCTGCGTAGTATTTTCTCCCTTGTTGAGTTGTTCTTATTGCG
>MU722871.1:70143-111271 GCA_026770625.1 Nicotiana glauca
CCGGTAGGTGTCATGACTGTTCCTCATCACTACTCCATCGAGGTTAGTCTTGATACTTACTGGGCACCGCCGTGGTGTGCTCATGCTACTCTTATGCACATTTTTGTTGTGCCGATACAGGTACTCACGTTCTATTCTGTTAGCCTTGGAAGGAGGCGTATTGGTAGAGACTTCAAGGTATATCTGCTACGTCCGCAGACCGAGGAGTCCCTTTCCAGCTTTCTGTGAAGAGTTTAGTTCTTTCAGTATTTTATCCCTTGTATAGATATTCTTGAGTCAGAGCCTCTTATGTATCCCTTCAGCTTGTGATTTGTGAGTTTCCGAGTTTTGGGAAATGTTGTTAGCTTCGAGAATTGTTATGGTATATGCCAAACGGCACCTTAGGCACCATTTTTATTTTGCTAATTTAGTTTATTTCGTTTTCTTCTGCAATTATGGTTATCTTCCGCATTGTTAGGCTTACCTAGTCGTAGGGACTAGGCGCCATCACGACATATTCATGGAGGGTAAACTGGGGTCGTGACAGATGCATAGAGTTCTCAAGGGGTTCTACAGAACTAATAGGTTAGATATAATACATGTCATTAAAACATGAAGCAAAGATCATAGCAGAAACATGTTGAAGACATATAAACAACACAACTAGAGTTACCCTAGGGAGACCAGATAACTTAGCAGGAGTAAGACAGAACATGAAATGACTTAATGGATATGCTAGGCAAGTATTAACAAGTGTAGGCATGCTAATTACACAAAAAAGTAAAGTTTAGGCATGCTAGATAAACATTAGTCAATCAAATAGGCTAGTTACATATGTAAGACAGTGTAAGACATGTTAGACAAAATAGTAAACAAGTAAGTGAGGTGAAGACATGCTAATCACATATTTGAATAAGACAGTATTTGGCATGCTATGTAAGCAGTAAATAGAAGTAGGAATGGACTCAGGTCAGATGAACTAAAGCAGTAAATAAACACATATGTTTAGATTCTTAAATTTAATCAGAAGCATACCAGTTAGAGAAAGAAAACACAAGATGTGAGACATGTATTGTGCAATTTTCAGCCTTGGCTTGCAGCCGGCTAGACTAACAAAGATCACAAGTAACAGATAGAGCGGAGAGATTTTAAAGTGTAAAGTAAGGGGTGGATGAACTAATGTTCGTGTGTAAAATGTTTTAAAAAAGAGAGTTTATATAGTAGTTCAAGAGTAGAGAAAATAAGGTAAAGTAATCAATAATCAGCAACTAAGGAATTTTAGAATCAATCACACAAAGATTCAATATAGTCTTCTCCTTTAATTAAGGAAAATTTGCCAACGTTAATGACGAACTAATTAAGGCAAGTGGTTCAATCAGACTGAGTAAAGAAGTAAGAATTAGAGGCCTTATTAAGGAAATGAGTTCCAATCAAACAAAAAATAAAGAACTTCAGAATAAAATAGGCAAGAGTTTAATGTAAAGAATTAACGAGTACTGCAGACAATTCAAATAAGGCTAGAAAGGAATAGTCAGGACTCAACACATAGGTCTTAAAGAAACAAATTAATAAATTCAGAATCCAAAACAATCACTGATTTAAGGAGAGAAATATAGGTTTACCATGAATAGCCAAAATGAATATAGACATATAGAATCAGCAGGGAGTTGAACCAAGAACCTTAATAGAGTCACATTAGGATAAAAAATCACAAGACATCAAATTAAGCTAAAGAAAAATCACAGGAACCAAAACATAGAACGAAATCGGTGCACAAGTAACCCCGACAAACTCAGAATCCAAACAAAATGTCGAAAACTTAGGGTTTTTAGCATAAATGAGTTAGGGTTAAAGCAAACTTTATGAAATCGATTAAAATACATAAGAATAGCAGATTAAACACTCAAATTATCAAAAGTTTTGGAGAAAGGAATTTTCGGGAAACCCTAGTTTAGAAAAATGGAAAACCATTAGAAAATCAGAAGGTTCTTGTAAAACTCATGTAAAATAGGTTCGATCCCCCTCAGATCTTGCACATATCTGAGAAGTTCAAAGGAAAAAAAATAGGGTTTCGAGAAGAACGACATGGAGATGAAGAAGTAGGCTTAGAAATCCATAGATCTAAGGCGACATAGGAAGATTTTACTCGAAATCGAATCGGAACAACGTGAAACAGGCGAAAAAGTGCCATAGGTGTAAACGGACTGACCCTGGTACCTCGAGGACCTTAGAGATGGCAATACCAGCATAGGGGAGGCCATTAGAGGTCTGATGGTGGTGATAAACCACCATGAACGACAATAGATGAATGTCGATGAAGGTGAGTTAAGGTAAGAATTTGAGAGCATTTGAGAGAGGAGGGGATAAGATGTTGGCGTGAGAGGAGAGGAAATGAGAGGTCTGGGACGGAGGTCATTAGGGTTTAATTTAGGTAAGGGGGAATCTGGATCGTTGATCAAAATAATCAACGACCATGATTTAACAAGAGGTGGGTCGGGTAGATAAGGGGTTTGGACTGGGTAGATTTTGGGCCTGGTTTAATTTTGAAATTGGAGTAAAAATTGGGCTAGGTATTTAGGCTAAATTTAAAAATAAAGTGGGCCATTTGTTAAATACCTTATTTAATTGATAAATTTCTTTTAAAAAAAATAACTAATAGGCTGTAAAAAATGATTTTCAATCATGAAGATATTTAAAAATAATTACTTAATATTTTTTTAAAAATATAAAAGGTTATTTTTCGATAAAATAATGTAATAATGCATGCATATGATATAATTGCAAAGTAATTGCAATTGCATCCTAAAAATATAAATGTGGCTATTTGTGCAATAATTGAAACTTGGTACAAAATGCAAAATAATAAAATTAAGCCACAAAAAATATTATATAACTATTTGTAATGCAATTAGTGATTTTTTTAATAAAATAAATGCTGGGATAAATTAATTAAAATATTTTAGAAATGCAAAAATTGTATAAAAATACTAATTGATGCCAAATCATAGTTTTAAAAATATTATGGAAAATATTGAGTATCAACATGGGCCCATTTAGGTGGCATAGTCACAAAATTCTTCTTAAAATGTGCCACTTTTTACATGACTTAAAAGTCAATTCTTGGCTTGATCAAGACAACCTTGGGCTGCCGCGTTGAGGATAGGGTCTTCATTAAGCTTGTCCAATAATTATCCACTTATTGCTTAATTTATTTGTTATTCCCACATTAACCAATAATTACCTAATTTTCTTATATAATTAGGAATTATCTCAAATTACTTAAAATACTACCCACTTTTAACACACTTTGTACACCTTACTATTATGTTCATGTGGTACCTTATATGGAACTAGTCCATAACTACTGGGTATTATAGCTCAGATCGTATTTTGTCCCAAAATATTGAACTTCGACGAAATTTATTTTCTTCAATTCGCTTACCCTCTCACCTTCACGATTTTACTTATCACTTATTTGAAATATCGTAACACTTATAATCCCAAAATAATCTCATTCCCGAACTTACGTCGATTAACTTACGACGAAACTTTAACGTTCGAAAATACGGAACATAACATTTCATTTTCGAGCTTATGTCGATTTACTTATGGCATACTTACACGTACGAAAACATGGAGTCTAACACATAAGGTTTTGTTATTAGATATGAACAACGAACACATGATTGGAGGCTTGAAACATGTGCATGACTGTCATGGTATAAGACATAAATGAAAAAGAATAACAACTTTGTTGGGATAATTTTCTGGAATATTTTATATAAAATTGAAATTGGAACTACAATGGAAACTAAAAACAAAAAAATAGAATAAAAGACAACTCCATCTAAACATGCATTGCTAATCTAGGAATCTGCAGATGAATAAGAAAAAAGAGAAGAATTAGAAGGAGAGGGAAGAATGGTTGAGAAAGAGGAAGTGAGAAGGAGTGTGAAGTAGAGAGAAAGATTACAAGAATTTTCGTGAATGGATGAGATAAGGTCATGAAGTGAGCAAGTTTTGTCATTCTGTCCACCACCACAAAGATCACTTCTTTCCCTTTTGGATTTTGGTAATCCTTCGATAAAATTAATGTGCCTCCATGCTTGGTTCGAAATTGGAAGGCGCTGAAGCAAACCAGGGTATGCTACATTCTCTTCCTTGTTCCTCTGAAAAACATCACACTCAGCGACATATTATAAAATTATGTGCTTCATTTTAGGCCAATAAAACACCTGAAGAAGCCTTTCAATGTTCCTAGTTGTCCAGAATGACCTCCAACATGAGAGTCATGAAAGATCTGAATGAGTTGTTGTCTATCCTCCTATTGCTCCAATCTAGACCTTGACCTTTGTTCTCAAGACTCCAGATGTATAGTGCCATAAGTGGGGACCTTGAAGATCAACTAAGAGTTGAGTAATCAAGTCTGACACCTGAGCATCTCCTTCATAGCTGGACTTCTTGCATCCATATTGGTACTGTCACACTAATAGCTTGAAGATAGGAAGTTTGTGATGAGTCTTATGTAGTGACCAGCCCTTTATGTTGCCTTGAAAGTGCATCTGCTACCCTGTTGTCTGCTCCCTTTTTGTACTAGACTTCGTAGTCTACTCCAAGTAGCTTTGTAAGCTTTTTTTGTCGAATAGCTGAGGTTACCTTTTGCTCCAGCTGGAACTTCAAACTGTGATGGTCAGTCTTTATCACAAAGTGCTTGTACTGCAAATAATGTCTCCATTTGTCAACAACATTTATCAAAGCCATGTATTTCTTCTCATATATGGACTTGTCCATGTGTATTGGTGCCAAAACCTTGCTAAAGTAGGCTACAGGTCTTCCCCTATACATGAGCACAACCCCTAGTCCAGATTGACTAGCATTAGTTTCTACCACAAATTTCTGGGAATAGTTTGGTAATGCTAGTAGATGTGTGTTATTCATGGCATTTTTGAGTTCTCTGAATGCCTTCTCAGCTTTTTCATTCCACCTGAAAGCATCTTTTTTAAGAAATTCAGTCAAAGGCCGGCAAATACTACGGTAATTGGCCACATATTTTCTGTAATACCCAGTTAGGCCAAGGAATCCTCTAAGTGCCTTTATTGAGGTTGTCCTGGGCCACTTGACAAAAGAATCCTCTAGTGATTTTTCTCTCAATATGCTGAAGATTATTTTCAAGTGCTTCACATGATCATGCTTGGACTGTCTATAGATAAGAATATCGTCAAATAATACCAATACAAATTTCTCGAGATAAGGCTGGAATACCTGGTTCATCAAAGTTTGAGATGTAACGGGTCCATTAGTTATCCCAAAGGGCATAACTCGAAACTCATAATATCCCATGTGAGTCCTGAAAGCTGTTTTGTAGACATCCTCTGCCTTCATTTTGATCTGGTGATAACCAGCTCTCAAATCCAATTTGATCCATGCAATTCATCTAAGAGATCATCAGTAATGGTATGTTATATTTGTATTTGATGGTGATGTGATTTAGATCCCTATAGTCCACACAAAAACTCCAGGTCACATCATTTTCCTTCACTAATAAGCTGGTGAGGAGAAGGGATATTGGCTCTATTGAATAGTTCTCGTGGTTAGCATCTCTGTCACCTGCTTTTCTAACTCTTCCTTCTGGTAGTAATTATACCTATAAGGACTCAAGCTAATTGGTGCAGCCCTAGGCTTTAAGGGAATCGTGTGATCAAGTGTTCTAACAAGTGGTAAAGTCTCGGGTTCTGCAAAGATATCTTCATAGTCCTTCAGTACTTCTCGGATAGATTCCTCTGGTACCTTTGGTTCATGTGATTGATCCACACTTACAAAAAAAAAATGAGCCATGATTGTTTGTCCCTTCCTCAGTAACATTCCCATAGAGGTACTTGATCATGTTGAGGCTACCTTCTTCTGGAATTGCATGAAGCACTGTTTTATTACCCTTTCTCCCAATGGTCACTCATTTCTTCTCATGATCAAACTTGATAGGATTGTATTTTTCCATACAATCATTGCCCTGAACAATGTCACAAACCCCGAGCTTTATGATTATGAGATCTTCCTGGAATGGTTTACCCTGTATCTTCCAAAGGAATCTAGCTTAATTGGAGTTACATAAGACATAGTTACCATCTGCAACTGTTACTTTCATAAGGGTACAATATGTTGGAACATAACCAATCTCTTTGATAGCCTGTTCGTCAATGAAGCTGTGGTTGCTCCTAAATCCACTAATACAACGAGACTCCTATTTTTGGCAACTCCTTTAAACAGAATATAATTTACTCCTTTGTTACTATCCGAGAGTGCACTTAGGCAGATGGCTTCCTGTGGATTATTGCTTTCATATGTAACTTCCTCAATTTTCCCAACCATGCACTTCAATTGATTTGGTTTACACTAGTGACCTGGACGACACACTTAAAACACAAGTGCTTATTCTTTCGGTACTCATATACTTCAGGGCTTAACCTGAAAGTATTGGATCTATTAATGTCACGACCCAAACCGATGAGCCGCGACGGGTACCTGGTACCTTACTCAATCGAGTACCAACATAACGTATCTTTTCACGTCATACTATCATAGATAACTGAGCCGAAAAGCTGCCGTGAGATAAGTAGAATACAATATGTGATACCAACTTATACATAAGACATATGCACCTATAAGACCAAAATAACCACGGGTGTACTGAACATAGGCCGACAAGGCCATACAATCTTTTACGTACATGACATGTATCTACAAGTCTCACAGAATACATAATTTTATAAAGGTCGAGACAGAGTCCCGCCATATCAAAAAATACACGTCTAAATTATTCTAACCAAACAAGCAACTCCGAAGCAAATGGAGCGCACCAATATCTTCCGCTGAGCTGATAGCCTACTTGGAGGGCTCTCAACCTATCTATCAGGACCTACGAACATGAAATTCAACGTCCCTAGGCAAAAGGGACGTCAATATGAATAATGTACCGAGTATGTAAGGCACATAAATAGGTACATAACATACATGGAAGAAATATAGAGTAAATGACTCAACCTGTAAGTCTGGATAACTCTGTAAACCATGAAATAATTGTGGTGACATGCATATACGTACGAATGTCATGTCCTGCATAGGTACATATTTCATAACATCATCAGGCCTCTGAGGGCATCCCATTATATCATCTCGTCCACTGTGAGCAAAATCATCAACGTATACCAGCTGATCAGGTGGTGGTGCGTATATAACACCATAACCTTTCCCATATCCCATATATATATATACACATATATATACACGCATATAAAGCAATATGGTCATCGGTCAATGTGCATGTATAAATGCATGAAATGCATACGCGATACGTTAATAAAATCTCTCGGTACGTCATAAGAACATTATGCCTCTAATTAATACCATGAAATAAACTTTACCAACTTACGTATTTTTGAGACCCAGAATAGATGACACATGGGGAATCAAGAACATAAGCATCTCTAGTATTTCTATGAATAGAGGCATTTATGAAATTTGTGCATTTGCTCATTTCGTTCGTGTTCTATAGATCATGCCAAAAAGAAAGAAGGAATAGCCTTAACATACCTGAATCGATCCTCTAAATAATCATTCTAACACACGCCAATTGCGATGAAACACATAACAAGGAGATCGAAATAGAGAACAATCTGTTTCATACCCGAAGCAATAACGTTGCTATTTGGAAAATGATCGTTGTTGAAACTCTTTCCTTAAGAGATAAGAAATAACCTGAGAAATAATGTTACTTTTGCTGAAATAACAATAGAAAGTAAGTAAGGAATCTTGGTTGGAATTCTCAAGAGACTTGAAGATAATTTTTAATTAGGAAAGTTATCCTTACTCATTTGGTGGCTTTACTTCATTAATTCTTGGTGTCACATTTCTTTCAAAGTGTGACATGTTGATAGGGATGTTGCATCATTTATTACTTAGTCACTAAATTGATAGGGATGCTTGCCAGATTGGGGGGTGGGGTGGGGTTAAATGTTATCCCACTTTTTAATTAATTATCCCATAATTAACCAATTATCCATATAATTTAAGAATTATCTCAAATTACTTAAAATACTGCTTATTTTTAATATATTTTATGTACCCCACTATCATGGTCATGGAGTACCTTGTGTGGCGCTAGTCTATAAACACCGGGTATTTTGGCTCGGACCGTATTATATCCCAACTAGGGTTTTTGCCATACATGCAAACATCATAAATAAAACCAAACAAAAATAGTTAGCATAGATAGGAGTCTATCTCCAATAGGTATTGGAGTAGATTTCATTAAAAAAGACAAAGAACACCCTAAATTAAAACACATTACTTTGCGTCTACAGACACTTATTTAAAACTTCTAAAACTAAAAAGAGTCGACGGACTCTTCTATTCTATTCTCTCTGGGAATCCGAAATCTTTAATGAAACTCATTTTCTTCTATTTGCTTGCCTTCTCTCCTTCAAGAATTTAGTCATCACGTATTTGAAATAGCATAATGCTTATAATCTCATCCCCAAATCTATGTCAATTAACTGAAAATGGAACTTTAACATACGAAAATGCGGGAAGTAATAATTAATTGACATTGTTATAGTTTTCTAAGTCACTGATGCTCCTGTAGTTGGGGATGGCCTAACCGTAGTTTTGTTCCTCTTTTGTACAGCTTTAATATCTTTCTCTTGTATATGATCTTGCTCAATAGCATGGCTCAAGTTGGCCGGTTTGAACATTTTTACAACATACTTAATTTCCTCATTAAGGGCTCCTATAAAACTAGAAAGGAAGAGACTCGTTTAAAGCCGAATTTCTAAGTTTCATCTGAGCCTTGAGGTCATCAAATTTTTGCAAAAACTCATCAATAGTTCCTGTTTGTGACAGTTTATTAAATTCCTCTACTATTTTCTCAATCAAAACCTCACCAAATCATATGCATAATTCCTCTTTAAATATGGCCCAAGTTACTACCCCATTACTTAGAATAAAATGACTTATACCAAGTCTTATCCAATCCATTCAAATAAAGAGCAGCGGCTTCCACTATTTGATTTTCAGCAGTTTTGTACAAGATTAAAATACTTTTCGCATTTTCGGGTCCATATCTTGGGTTCATTGCCTTCAAAGCTGGGAAGCTCCGATTTGGAAGAAGGAATGGGCAATCCTTGCCTATTGAGCCGTGCGTCCAATGCTGGCATAGGTAACAATTCGTCTCAAACTAGGTTAACATTCTCCGACCCTCGATTTTGCGTAGATTCCAATACCGATAGACGATCTAGAATGAACTCCAAGGTGCCTTGGATCCCCACCTACGTATTACCAAGTTCCTATTGGCTATTGCATAGCTCCTCCAACACTTCATTGCGCTTGGCTAATTTTTCATCCATTACTTTCATTCTCGTTCCTTCCACCATTGGTACTCACATTTGTTGCTCTAATACCAATTGTCATGGTATAAGATAGAAATGAAAGAGAATAACAGCTTTTTTGGGACAATTTTCTGGAATTTTATTAATAGAATTGAAATTGGAACAACAACTGAAACTAATAATGAAAATTAATATAATAAAAGATAGCTCCAACTAAACCTCCATTCCTAAGCTAGGAATCTGAAGATAAATAAGAAAAAGGAGAAGAATTAGAAGAAAGGAAGAAGGGTTGAGAAAAAGAAACTCAGAAAGAGTGTGAAGAAGAGAGGAAGATTACCAGAATTTTCATGAATGGATGAGATAAGGTCATGAAGTGAACAGATTTTGTTATTCTGTCCACCACCACGAAAATCACATCTTTTCATTTGGATTTTGGCAATCTTTCGATAAAATCCATGCAAATGTGCCTCCATGCTTGGTCCGAAAATGGAAGGGGCTGAAGCAAACCAGGGTATGTGATCTACGTCCAATCCATACTCAATAATGAGTAGAAGTGGTCATTGGAAGAATATTACCCAACAAGAGTCAGGGTCAATTTTCACAAGGAGCTACTATGGGTGTTAGGGGTATACACTTGACGAAAACAAATGGAACAACTAAATTTCATTTCCAAACAAAAGGTTTTGATTTCTAATTCTAATTTTACTTTAACAATTATAGAGAATAAACTAGAAAACAAATGATTGTTATTGGTGTTTTCCAAATAGTTAAAAAGTATAGGTATGTGACCTTAACCTAGGTGTTCGCCTAATGAGTTAAATACGTTAATCTTTTTCGTTGATTGGGGTGTATTATAGCTCTCAACTCTATGTTACCCACGCAATACCTCTCGGTCATAGAGTGATTCTTCCCAATTTGGCTTTCTCAAGTCCAAATGAATATCAAACTAAATAGTTGATATAAACTCAAGTCAGGTTCTCACTATCTCTAGTTTTAATCCTTTAATTAGTCTAATCAAACCTTTAATCAGCCCAATTCCTTGTTAGCTAAGTTATCCTAGACTAGGTCCCTCTTTCTCAAGTAAAGACCAAGTAAAAAATGCATGAATCAATATTTTCAATCATTAATTCTAAAATTAAAGCATAACCTAGGCTAAATAATTAACACCCAATCATAAACAAGCATTATCTTAAATACCCATAAGGTTTACATAATAGGGTTGGATCATAATCCTAGTAAGAATCTGGCTACTCATAAAAATGAAGAAAAACAAGAGGAAATAAAAATTAAACTCATAATCTAAAATAGTCACAAACTTCCTAAAATAGCAAAATCCCAAAATAGTCACAAACTTCCTAAAATAGCAAAATACAATGGCTACAACAACTCAAACTCCGAAACTTAAACTAAAAGCGTGATTCTCATCTATTTATAATGGCTCAAAATTCGCTAATAAAAATGCCCCTTAAAAGTTTCTACGGCCGCACAATTCTATGTGCGATTTGCAAAGTTATTCGGCTTGTAAGGAAATGGATTATGCAGCCGCACAATTTTGATCTACGGCTGAAAAGAATCTTTTGCGGCCATAGAATTCATGTGCGGTCTGCACTTCAAGCAAGGCTTTAGGTCTGGGTCATTTTCACACTCTCTAAACTCTGAATCATTTGTTAGTGCAGACTATGTTCTGCGGTCCGCAGATCAGCTAAAACTCTACTGGACTTCTTCACTTGTTCTGCGGCTCGCACTTTCTTTTGCGGCTGCAGAAATTCTCCTGCGGACCGTACTTCTTAAGTTATGCGCCCCTTCTTGCCTTGATTCGTCGTTTTGATATTGTTATGTGTGTTTTGAGGCCTCGAATAGGTTCAAGTTATGATATGGGACTTTTTGGAGCGTTCGAGCAGGGTCCCTAAAGGCTCGGGTGAGTTTTGGATAGGTTTGGGTTGTGTTACGCTCGTTTTTTATGTTTCGACGTCGTTTCTTCAAGCATAAATGGCCCCACGATAAGCAAATGAGCTTCGATTTCTATTTTTATTGAACCATTAGATCTGTATCGTAATTACGGAGCCATAGCAAAATAAATCATCGAATTTGGACATCGTATGAAGAGTTTATGGTCATTTTACTAAGAATAGGGTTGCCAGATTTTTCAGATTAATTACGAAATTGCCATTGAGTTCGTGTTTAAAAATCTGCATTATTTTCAAATATTGAAACCAACATATCTCCTTCAATATAAGGTCAAATGGAGTGATTCAAGAGCCTAAATTGACAAAATTTCACAAGGAATCTATTGGAGGCATCAAATGTGAGTTTATGGATCATTTAGAATGAGAAACGAGATAGAATAGCTGGCAAAAAAATATATAAAATAGGGTTTTTTTATTTGGTCATATTTTAATTTGGAGAGCTCGTATTTGGACGATTTTGGAGGCAATTTTCACTATATGGATTGGGGGTAAGTGTTCTAGATATAATGCTAGGCTTTATGCCAACACTGTTGGGTCTCATAGTGGTCATTTCTTGCTGTCATCTTATTGATTTTACCGATATTTTCGTATTAATCATATTCATGCATTCATATCATATCTCAGTCTCGATTTTTATTTATTGATACATCATATCATTGTTGTCGGGCTAGTTTCATGACATCGTGAGCCCGTGAGTGAGGCTGGAGAGATTGAGGACTGAGTGAGGCTGAGAGCCTGATTATGAGTGACCGTAACGGGATCGGACTGCATGCTGCAACATGTTATATTGATTATATTTTATGGGATCGGCTTGCATGCCGCAGCGATATAGAATTTGGGATGAAGGAGCCCCTCCAAAGTCTACACATCCTCAGTGAGCGCAATCGACTATGTACATATATATGTATATGGACCGGGAACGAACCTTATTTATATATATATATATATATGGATCGGGATGCACGCCGCAAAGAGCCTTATGACTATATATATATGGATCAGGTTGCACGCTGCAATGAGTACTGTACAATGTTGAATGATTGAGTGGGTGGAGTATTGAGCACAATACTAGATAATCCGAGACAGGGTGAGTACTTTGAGAGTGTGAGTACATAAGTTCATCACTGAGAGGCATTGCATTTTTTATGCATACTTGAGATACACGCATAAAGATGAATTTTTTTTTGCTGTCCGATTTTGGTGACATCATGATTTCACCTGTATCTTGACAGTTTTCAAACTTACTCATATTTTTGATGATTTCGGTAAAGGATTTGAGTTTTAACTGATATACTTGAAAAGCGAAACTATTTTCGAAAAACTATGAAAAGGCTAAGCATTTTATCTCTGAGCTATTTTTTTATTTAATTGCTTTAAATTGTTATGAATTGTTGTTGGCTATTGGTGTTGGACCTGACCTATGTTCCAACTCGTCACTACTTTCAACCTAAGGTTAGATTTGTTATTTAATAGTACATGTGGTCAGTTTTACTGATACTACACTTCTGCACATTGCGTGCAGATGTTGGCTGT
This sequence comes from Nicotiana glauca, assembly GCA_026770625.1. Taxonomy (NCBI): domain Eukaryota; kingdom Viridiplantae; phylum Streptophyta; class Magnoliopsida; order Solanales; family Solanaceae; genus Nicotiana; species Nicotiana glauca. The sequence goes on from MU722871.1 coordinate 83,003, forward strand.
TGAGGTTGCTGTGTTCGATGAGGGATGGATTTGAAGATGTACCTGCATTCCGGTTGTAGTTGCCTCTTGTTCTTGGTAGCCTTAGATTTTAAAAGTTTGTTTATGTACTTTTCGAACAGAAAGTATATTTAGTTTATATCAGCTCTGTAAACTCTGTTCTTAGAAGCTTATGATTTGTACTACCAGTCCTTGGGAAAGGTATAGGATTAAGATAATTTTTTTGTCTAATTGTCTTATTAATATTATTGAAATTGGACAGTTATTAGTTGGATTACCTAGCGGTTTGAGTTAGGTGCCATCACGACTAGTGAATTTTAGGTTGTGACAGATTGGTATGAGAGCTCTAGGTTTATAGGTTCTACAAGTCGTGAGAAAGTGACAAGTAGAGTCTTGCGAATCGGTAGAATAGCGTCCATACCTATCTTCGAGAGGATATAGGGCATTTAGGATATACTTACCATCTTTCTTTCCTTATCGTGCGGTATTGATTCAGCTTGAAGCGTAATCCTTTGAATTCCTTCCACGCATTCATATGCGCACGTGAGTTCTTGATATCGGTTGTGCATCAATGGATTATGATTCCCTGAATGAGGTGCGAGATATGATTTCTGTGTGTTAATGATGTGCCAATCTGGAGGGCTTGAGGCTGGGTTTTGGCTTTAGCTTGAGCACTTAGGTGTTGATTGTGTGAGCATGTCCTTTTGGACTTAATAGGTACGGAAGTGTCCCTATTAGTGGAATTTGTGGCCGGATGGCTACGTGATGAGTATGATGTGACAATGAAATGTGTTCATATGATTTGTATGTGAGGAGAAGGGTTTTCTTGAGGTGTAGAAAAAGCTATTTGGTGCTTGATTTGACGTATAGTCTCGAGTTTTGGGTGTGTTGAAGGATCCTTTTCATGTTGTTTAGTTGAGGAGTGGAGTAGATTTTCATGTCGTGATATGAGTTCAGACTCATGAAGATTAAGTGGTTGCGTAATAGTTATAACTGTGGAAGGGTATAGAAAGATGTCAGTTTGAGGCTAAGCAGGTGGGTTATCTTCTGCGGGATGTCCTGATGTTGTGTGATCCCTATGTTGTTTTGTTTAGAATTCTCTTTTACCAGTGAATTATATATAGTGCAATTTGAGTTTGGATCGCTTGTGAAAATTGGCTTGACTATTATGGGGATGAATACGAGATTCACAAATGATTTGAGGTATTATATGGTTTGTGTTATATGAGCTTAGGAAGGACTTAGTTGAATTCTATTGCGGTGTTATGCCAGTATGGGGGTGGCTATTGTAAGTTATTAGATGCTTTATTCCTTGGCTTTGAGCCAAGTGGGGGGAGTCTGCTATCGATGTGTTGATTTCACAGTTATGTGTTGTAATTGGTTTCAGTTTGAGGTATATTGGTAAAGAAAATTTTGGATAAGGGTTGTGGGGTAAGGATTCAATCGATTGCTTAGAAGAGTGGATTACTTCCTTGGGTGTTGTTGTGCTAATGAGCACAGGTCGTTCGGTTCGTTTGATTAGTTTAATTGAGATATGAGTAGAGTGGAAGACTCTCAAGAATGGTTCTAATGGATGCAAGATCTAAATGTGGCGATTGAGAATTTTGCGGATTTGTACATGGCTGGAATCAGAGGGTTACATTGGATAGTGTAGAGACTCTCAATATTTCTCTATCATTTTGGATTCTACATTTCAGTATCAGGATGGTAAAATAAACAACTTTAAACTCACAGAAGGTCTCTTCAGAGTGGGTATCTCGGTTGTGGTGCTTGTGGGGGTGCTTAAGAGAACATTCAGCCGCTTATGAGCCTTAGGGTGTGTCACACCCCCTTTTTTCCTCGCGGAGTCCGAGTTTCGATATTCATTAGAAATAACTCATTTCCTTTTGGGAATTGGGTATTTGAATTTGAAGAGTCACCACCTAACGAATTTAAGGTGCGTTAGGGCACCTAGAGTAAATAACCCGGGAAAAACCGGTTTGCATTACTAGAGACTTGGGTAAGGGCTTAAAATAACCTTGAGGGGAAGGTGTTAGGTACCCCTTGCGATCCACAACGGTGGATCCTGACCAAACTCAGATTATGTGAATTAGTCATTTAACAGATAAGCAGCCTAAGCACACATATAAGATAAAGGAAATTCAACAGATAAGCAGTTTAAGCACACATATGTAAATAAGATGAGGGAAGTACTAGGTTTGTTAGCCTATAGGATCACATCTGTACAACACTAGATAATCTTTCCTCAACTAGAGGGGTTGCATGTGGCATTAGTGCACATGTCATTATATCCTTTACTATCCAATTAACCTCCCCTGGTCATAGCTAAAGCGTTCTAGCAACCTTAAGATGTATCCTATGCGTGCACTACCTGTCCCTTTACTTATATAGTCCCAGAGGTATTTAGGACTTCTAGTTAAGGTGGATCTAGACTCTCCTACAATAATTAAAAGGAGAAAAATCTAGGAGACAAACAAAACACGTAGGACTAGACCAAGGATAGAACCGTTAAAAGGCTCATATTTTACCTCCATAAATAAAGCAACTAAGTGCACATCTCAGACAACAGTATTTCAGACACCTTTAAAAAAAAGAATCCTAATAATAGGATATATAGGTGAGCACAAATTAGAATATATGCAATGTTTTATTAAAGCGGGGAACCAATACCTAATCAGTTGCCTACTGATTTTAGAGAGGCTTTCTGAATCTGGACAGTTAACAAAAGCACAGTTTTACAGTTTACATAATTTTAATCGCCCTACAGCTTGCCTAGGCGTGTATCAATGATGTCCTATGAAAATGGTATCTAATTAATCGGAAGTACAATAAACCAGTAAAATCATTTTAAACAAGCAATTTGGCTCATTAGATCCCATAAGCATGCTATCTAGATGTGAGGACTGATTTTAGACATCGGTAGCTAAACACGGTGGTTAGTTTTAAAACCTCATTGGCATTCAAAGACTGATTTTAGACTTACAAGAAAAATGTACAAAATGCAAGGTTGATTTTACCCTATAAGCATGGTTTCTAAATATTGAATACGCTGAACCTATTTAACATGGCTCCTAAATGCAGAAATTAATTTTTTAACCTATAGGCATGATATCTAAAAGTGCAATATTAATTTTTAACCTATAAGCGTGATATCTAAAATTACAAGATTGATTTTAACCTATAGGCATGATATCTAAAAGTGGAAGCTGATCTTTTAACCTATAGGCATGTTATCTAGAATGCATGCAAATAGACAAACGACACAATGATATGATTTCTGAATGCAGAAGTGGATTTAAACCCAATAGTCATGATATCTAGGATTCACACAAATGATGAACATTGCAATATCCTATAGGTATGGTTTCTAGAAGGTAAACACTAATTTTAAATCCTATAGGCATGATATCTACCCATTCTCAACAAAAATACATATAATAGTCCCTCCCAGTTTACTAATTTTCCCAATATCTGCTTAAAAAGTAATTAATATTACAATCCAAATGTAAATAAATTACAGGAATGATAATAGTATACTATAGGGAGCCTGGATAGGCCCAAAGCAAGACCTGGAAAACCAGGCCTTCAAATAATCTCAAATGCCACATCTCATAGTGCCATGGAGGGTATCTTAGTGTGTCAAAGTTCCCAAGGGCCTCAAGGACCCAGGTCAATGCTCACACCAAGGGCCCCTTTAAAGATCAACAGCTTGTGTAGTGTGAAATAGCCAACCCCAGTGTGTCAAAGTTTAGAGAGGTATCCTGGACTCCAAAGCAATGCTCACACTGGAGGGGCAGGACCTTAGATGTTCTAAGAATTTGAAGTGGATAGTGATTTACAAGAGTAGTTTTGAGAAAAAAACAGTTTTAAACTTTCAGGAAACCAGAAGCAAACAAGGTCATTAAATTCCTGGAACTTAGGCGAAGGTTCCAACAAACAAACAACATTCAGAAATAGGATTACTTAAGTTAGACAAGGTAAGGCATGCTGAGGATCAAACAACCATATACAGAAGGGAAGCATGGATTAGGGAGTAGTGTTGGTCAAGAGTCTGTGAACATTTAGAACAGAAAAGGCTAGTGGGAAGTAACATACATAGATCCAATTTAGACATGAATAAACATGCAAATTTGCTGAAAGCAGAAACCCATAATTCTAATTTAAAAAAAGAAGAAGAACAAGTAAATATGCTATTGTAGTAAACACATGCGTTGGGCATTAGTAGGCATGCTAGTGCAATAAACACATAGATTGAACATTAATTGATATGCTAGGAAACACATAGTTAGACATGTTGTTGAACATACAGATTGAACAGAAGTAACCACATGGTCTAGACAGAAGCAATCATGTTAGTAAACACAGGGATTAAACAGAAGTAGACATGCTAGTAAGCACATAGATTGAACAGAAGTAGACATGCTAGTAAACACATAGTTTAATTGAATAGCAGTAGTGAAGGCATACCAGTTGGAAATTTGCAATAGGAGTAAAGTAAATAGGATCTAAGATCTAGTCTTGGCTTCCAGCCGACTAGATAGTGCAACAGACAAGTAGCAGTAGATTGCAATAGAGAGAGAGCACAAATTTTTAAGTATTTTTTCCTTAGGTCTGCGTGTGTGAACTATTGTCCGTGTGTGTGAGAGGTAGAATGAGAGTGCATATATAGGAGTCGAATAATGTAAGTAAACAAGGCAATGCAGGTAAATATTCTAAATAAGGTAAGGAGGTAATAATCAATCAAGCTTGATAGGGACAGAAAATTAGGGGATTATACCCATAAATAACTCTGATTGAGTTTCAAATAAGGCAAGAAGTGTGTTTAACAGCCAATTAGGGTTAGAACCCATAAATCAAGCAATCACACGAATAAGGCAACCATAGGTAATTAGAGACCAATCAAGGGTCAATCAACCCATAAATAGACAAAAGACGCCAATTAGGAACCTCTGGATTAAGGAAAGCAAGTAGAAATCAGTAAATTATTTTAGCAAATAATGAAACCCTAGATAATATAGTTAATTAGTCTATTATTTAAACAATAACAGACAAAAATGTTGAAGTCAAACAATGAACAGTCAAGCAATTGAACCAGGGTCACAACCATGCGAAAAAGATTAAACAAAATATAAGAATCTCATAAAACCTTTTGCAAAAATAGAAGTAGAACCCTAACTTTTTTAAAAAAAATACTTAGGGTTGATTAATAGTAGGAAGATCAGGAAAATCCTAAAGAAGCGGTCATGGAAACTCAAAACTACTTCAAACATAGAGGTCCAACTAACAAATAACGCGAAAACCAAAGCCTAATATAATGAAATGCTTAAAAATTGATTAACAGTAAAGAATTAAGAGATATTTTAAAGAAAAGTTGTTGATGGACTCAGAATCACTTCAAATCTATAAAGATATGGATTGATTTATGTAGAATTAGGGTTTTGAAGAAAAAAGAAATGGGTAAAGAGAATCTAGCCTTGAATCAGAGATTTGAACCATAAACATCGAGATAGTAACACTCGCAGATCATAGACGGACCCTCGAAGAGTCTCGAACAAGATCTGGCTAGATCTCTTCGAGATCTTTCCATGACATAACAAAATCGGGCAACCAGGAGAAGTAGGAGACCAGTAGAAGTCTCAAATAGCCATGGAATCCATGGAACGGGTAGGAATCGAAGATATTAGGGCTGGTTTTGGGTGGCGACGACCAGGGTTAGGGGTTGGGTTTCAGAGAGAGACGGAGAGGTTAGGGAATTTAGGGAAACTATTTTGTGTAAAATGAACTAGGGTTAGGGATATTTGGAAATTAAAAAAAGGAAAGGAATGATATGTACCGTTGATCTTAGAGATCAACGGTCACGATTGATCCTGGGGTTGGGGCGGTTTGAATTTAATTGGTTTGAGATGGGAGGATTTGGGCCTATTTTAATTAAATTGGGACCGAATGTGGGATGTTTAATTAGGCTAGGTCCGAAAAATAAAAAGGGCCATTTGTTAAATACCCATTTAATTGATAAAATAAATTTTTAAAAAATAATTAACAGATTATAAAAATTATTTTCATGCCTATAAATGTTTTAAAATAATTAAATATAAAAGACTATTTTCTGGTAAAGTAATGTAACAATGCATGCACGGGCAATAATTGCAAAATAATTGCAATTGTAACCCCAAAAAATGCAAATGTGGTTATTTGTGCAATAATTAAAACTTAGTACAAATATAAATAACAAAATTAAATCACAAAATTATTATAAAACTATTTGTGATGTAATTAATAATTATTTATATAAATAAAAATACTGGGATAAATTAATTAAAACCCTTAATAATGCAAAAATTATGGAAAAATATTAATTGATGCTGATGCATAGTTTTGAAGGTATATATGCATTTTAAAAAATATTATAGGAAAATATTGGGTATCAACAGGGCGGTTTGGTTTTATGCTTGGCTCTCGTGTGGTGAGTCTTGGTTGAGGATTGGGGTATTATGGCAAAGAGAAGTATCAATTTGAAGCAACTCAGAGAGTTAGGATACTGTGGTAACGACTCGGATCAACATGGTAATGAATGCGATTGGATATTTTGGTCCTTATGATGTAATGAGTTTCTACATGTGTTTTGTGGCGATACTATTGGGTTTTTACGACCTGCACATCTTGGTTGAGTTAGAGGGATTCAGTCCCGATGGTTTGGTTTTATACAAATGGGATTCGGAGAGTTTCTGATGATTTTTACCATGGTTAGAGATGTATATTTTCTACTGGCGCGGGGAGCATGTGATGTATAGTGATTTTCTCCTGTATGGGATCAAATGTAAAGTTCTCATATTTTTTTATGATGGCATGTTATGTGCGGTGTATTGTGTAAGGTTCAGATTTGCATGGGTAAGGTCACAATTTAATGTTGAAGGGAAGGACATAAATTCTTAGGCAGCATGTACGATTTCAGATGACTAGGTAAATGTCATTACTATTTGGTATGGCTTGATGAGAGTATACATTTTAGAAGGGGAATGTGTTTTGATTTATGGATATTTCATTGGTATTGCGATACTTTCCTGGTTGATCGACTGTCGATATTCAAATTTTGCTATGTGTCAAGGAAGAACTATAGAAGTATTCCCCGTGGGATGATCATGTATGAGAGATGTGTTAGATATTCGGGCGGTGGAGTTGAGATCAAATATGGTGATTCGTGTGTTCTATATATTTGAAGACTGAGAGTTCTCAGGAGCAGATTATTTCATGGTTATGGACTGTGAAGTTGTCACTACAAGAAATTAGGCTTTTTGTGGCGACTATTTGTGGCGACTCAAAAACTTGCCACAATATTGACATGTTTAGTGGCGACTGTTTTATCCGTCACTAAAAATTATATTTTAGTGGTGACTAAAAATATATCGCCACAAATATGCCTTACTCTATCTTTCTCATCAAACATATTTTGGGCTGCCAATGTGTTTGTGGCGATCATGCAACAGTCGCCACTAAAGATTATTTAGAGGCGACTATGTCGCCCCAATAAGTAAAGCTCTTGTGGCGATATTTTAATTGTTGCTAAATCTTTATCTTAAAATTATGAAAAAAAAAGTTCACACCACACGCAAGAAAGTAAAGACTCTACTTTAGTTTCTTTTCTTTTCTATTCTCTTCCTTTCGTTCAGTGTTCTCCCAATTTATCAAACGAAGAACAAAACCCTAGCCCCTACAATCCCTCTTCTTCTCAGATCTACTATACTGCCGTTGGCGAGCAACTGTAATCGTCGGTATGTACACACTTCTTCTCCTTCTTGTCTAAACAACTATCTCACTCTCTTTCGTAGGAATCTGGATCTCCTCTGTCCTAGCTTCACCTCTCATGGAATTTGTACGTCTCCCATCTCTTTCTATTCTTTATCGAATGGGGAATGTAAGATTGTTTTCTTAACTATTGATATCAGTAGTTTTCAGGAGAATACATCAAACATCTTCAACCCTAAAATCATTAGATGTAATTTTGAGATAAAGTTCTAGATATATAACTCTTGAGTTGTATTGTGCAGATTGTTCCAGCAATTTCTGGAGGAATTACTATTTTTTTTGTAATTACATATTTTTCTTATTGTGTTTCCTTTATGTTCAAATATATGTGGACTCAGAAGTAAATAAATAAATGTGTGCGTGTCGGCGCCCTCGATACATTGATCGTTTGAGAATCCAAGTATATATTTTCTTCTTGTTGTTCCTCTATCTATGTCTGATTTTCGTAGCTTTAGCTATTTCTGAGCTAAAGAACATTTAGTGTTTTGCTCATTCGCTGTTGTGATACCAGTGAAATCTCTATTGCATTTATAATTTTTTTATGTTATTCCTATTATGGGCTTAGGTTAGAACGAGTAAGAGTTACAATTCAATTATTTGGTAGTAGTAAATTTTCTTTTCAGGGACTCATTCCTTCTTTTTCGTTGCCTTTTCTAGATTTAAAATGTTTGATGTGTCTTATTGAACAAATAAACTTTGATATTCTTTTTAAATATACTTTTTCAAGGGTGCTATATTATCTACCATTTTCTCCTTCTATGAATGTAAACTTTGTGAAATTCGTGATTTTCTTTGTAGTTGTCAGATATTTTAACTGTTAGATGGTAGGTCTTAATCAAAAGGGCCTGATCACTTGAATTTAGAGAAGGCCAAAATTTTGTGTAAAATTAGTTTCAAACCACTCATTAGTTGGTTTCATTAACATATGCTTGATACAGATTAGTAAAATTTCCACGAATGCAAATCATTTAAGTAATTTGATCTAATTAACATGTTGTTCCAGAAAAAGAATGAGTCCTTCAAGTCCCTTTTTGTACTTTGCTTCGTTATTTCTTATCCCTATATTTTGTTTTATTACTGGTTGGTAACAATCCTTAGTGGATTTTTGATTTTTAGCATTACTTTCATATCCATGGAGTTAGTTGCTGAAGTTTGCTTCACGACACTACTAAATTTAATATTTTTTAATAAAGGACCTACTTTTCAAGTTTGCTCTTTAACTTATGATCAAAATTTGGGTGGTCTGATTTATATGTTTATTGAGTTATTATCTATTGTGGTCTTGAAATCTTGAGATTTGACACTTGTTATGCTTAGACAGGGTTGTGATGTATCGGTTAAGGAGCTGGATATTTTATTGTCGATGTTGTTAGAGAGAAAAAGGAAATTGGAGCAGGAAAAAGCAGAGCGAAATATGCAAATCCTGCTAGACTTCTTACAAATGTTAAGGAAGTAAAAAGCTGATGAACTCAATGAGGTTTGTAATTGTTTTAATACCACCTAGAGAAAAAAGTCAAGAAGGAAAGAGTAAAGATTTGAAGTTGAGATGAAAAAAAAAATATCATGGTAGAATAGGGTATGGCAGTATGCTATATTTTTGCTTTGCATTCTTATGTTAGTTGAGACTTGAGTCCCTTTTGCTGACTTTCCTTATTCTATTTGGTTATCCATATTAATACTGCTTCTTCTCCCTAAATCAATTCAAGATATTTTATACACAAGTAGTTCTTTACTTGGGTCATTGTGTCTAAGTTGTCCTTTTAAAGTCTTGGATAGCTGCATTTCACTTTCTCCAAATAACATACTAATAGCCAATTTGCTGATCTGTGCATTTCATTAGGTGCAAAATGATCTGCAATACATCAAAGAGGACATAAATGCAGTGGAGAGATATAGAATAGACCTATACCGGGTTAGGGACCGGTACTCAATGAAGCTTCGAATGCTAGCAGATGATCCAATTGGGAAAAAATGTTGGTCTTTATTCACTGATAGAAACTTTGGTGGTCTTTTCTCCACTTCACGGAGTGCACCTGGAGGATTACCTACTGGAAACTTGACATACAAAAAGTTGGAAGGAAAAGCTCAAATAAGCTCTCCTGGATTGATTGGCATCGAGATAGTACTAAACTCGTATCTTGCAGGGCAATCTGGAGAAGATTGCAGCCATGGCGGTTTTGAGAAACTCAATCCGTGATCATAGTGAGATATATGAGCCTCATGGAAAATAGAAAAAATCTCACTGGTTCAAGTCTGAGGCTGCTGTGAAAGCAGAGGGCTGTGGAGAGTTTCAATTGGTGGTTTTGCCTCTCTCTGTCATTCTCTGATGCAGATTATCACTCGAATGAAAATATTTTTCGATTCCAAAACCATCCTTTTGGTGAGGATACATATAACCTCTCTATTTTCCTGTCTTGTTACTCCTGTTTCATTTTATGTGATGCAACGAGGCTATGAAGATTTTGTTCTTCTGTGAAAGATGAATCAAGAAATGTATTTCTATTGAGCTGGAAAAAAACTGTAACTTGGCATGGCAGCTCCGATGGGTTTGAGATATTGGGAAATGTTCCATTTCTTTGGTGCTTCTGGGGTAAGCTTCTGTGTCTTTTTTTTCTATTTTTTTTTATTTCTAATGAAACTTGCTATACATATGTTGTAATTAAGAGCCTTATTATTTACTGCATTGAGAAAGTAAAAGAGATAACTTTAGTGTTCAAGTGATTTATACCCGCATTGAGATGAAGGCTTGTTGCTTTGCTTATGAGAAATCATATGCTAGTCTATGTAATTAATGTGCTATATCTTTTTCCGGTGTTGCCTTCGATTTTCTTTTGCTCTTCTACATGTTGTGATTTCACAATCTTAGATTCTTTGTAGCATTAAGCGTATTGCTAATAGAAGGTTCAAAATTATATAGCTATATGCTATGTAAAGACCAATCAAAATAAGTTACAGGGAAAACTTGCTCTTAGAATTATCCAGATGCTTGCAAAAATCAATATAATGTTAGGAATGAGAATAAATAAGTAACTGGTAGCTTATCAATTCAAAGAATGATAAATTATCTTGCTAATGTCCATTTTCTTGCAGTTGTGGAACAAAAAATGAATTGAGAACCATCTTAGGTGCTATTATGAACGTTATTACCCTTTTTTGTTCTGCACTTCTCTAGAACAATTCTTAGTGTCTGATGTTATTCATGGTGACTGAATTTTTTTATAAATATGCAGTGGCACTTGGGCATGGCGTAAGTGCTGATGGTATTTAGAATGTTTGAGCTTCTTAAGTTATCGATTGCCTCAGTAAGTGCTTAATCTGTTTATATTCATAGAGAAAAAAAAGTAAATAAAATGGTCAATTACTTAAAATTTTTTATTGTACATACCTTGATAGTGACTAAAAATATTTCTATTGAAAGGTAAATACCCTGGAAGAATAGAATTTCTTATACTCATGATATTTTAAGATGATGCTAGAATTTCTCAAATTAATTTAAAGTTATCAAAATGAAGCATTGCGTTCATTTCTTTTCTTTTTTTCGATTTCAGGGACAACTTTGTTTATGATGGGAATGGTTGGCAAAAAGTTAGAAGATATTGGTGATTCTTTTGTTTTCATGTGTAAATACCATGACATGCATGTATGAAGTATTTTCGTTGTATTATAAAATTTAAGTAATGAAAAAGTTCTTAAACTACTCTTCTTGAGAAATGTATTTTTGTATTTTCTTTGTGTTGGTAATGTATTACTGTTATATATTAGATAATTAACAGTAAAAGATTTTTTATAAAAAAAAACTGGTTTTTGTGGCGACTCAAAGTTACCACTAGACGTGAAAGGGGTGTTGGGAAGGAATGAATTGTTGCGAGCTTTTTGTCGCTACTAAGGTTTGTGTGGCGACTTTGTCGTCACTAAAGACTTGTTTTCAGTGGCGACTTACTTGGAATTCCTATTGTGTATTATTTTTTGTCGCGTCTTTTTTTACTTTCAGTAGCAGATTTGTTCGCCACAAATATGTATTTATTGAAGCGACCATCATGAATTGTCACAAGAATCATTTAGTAACGGTTGTACTAGCAGCAACCCTAAGGTCGCTGCTAAAAACAATTAGCGGCGATAATCTTGTCTTTTGTAGCGACTTTAGGCGTCACCAAAAGTTCCATTTCTTGTAGTGTGTGGCCGAAGCTAGCCAAGCAATAACATGTGTTATGATCCAGTCATTGTGGACTTTTGTAGGGTTATTTATATATTTGTGGATGGCTAGAGTTGATGTAGGTGTCCATTGGTTAGCTCCATACTGATATTATTTAGGGATGTGCCATTCGGTTGTTCTTGAGCTTAATCATGTTCTAAAATGATCTATGAGTTACTCTTCTATGCTGCGAGGAGTTGTGATTCATTGGTTATGTGCACATATGGTGCGGTTCTATTTGGGATTTATAGCAGAAATTTGAGCAAGATGAGTATTTAGGTATTGCGTGATTGATTGCGCGTTGGTTATATTCTTTTCGGTTGGTGGCATTGTGTTATTTGCTCTCTATGGTTATGGTAATGCACTTTGGGTGCTTGATGTCGAATTTTGCGGGGCTATTGATTTTGAGCAGGGTGGCTCGAGGTATATACTATGGACCAACTTTTGGATGGGTCATGCATTGTAGGGGGGTTATGTTGAGACATGATCCTTCAGGTTATATTCATGTGTTTTGGTTATACATTGTGTGATAGGTTCTTAGCATTGCGTTGTGGCAATACCTATTAAGCTTGCGAGACAGTTCTCTCGTCCGAGTCACTTTTCATAATTGAGTACATTTGGAATGTTACTTATGGGTGCACGGATTGCACGAATCGCAGCTTTAGATTGTATTGATGTGTCGTGTCACTAGACTGATTGTGTTGGATAGGATGAGGTCATTGTACCTAGAATGGGTACTATCAGTCTAATTGTGGTATATTTGGAAGGAAGTTGTTGTTGATCGGCTTAGAAATTTGCTATAGTTTCTTTTGAAGGAGAGGGAGTTCCACAACTTGTTAATGTGATGTATGGTTATGAGTTTTTGTGTGTTTCTTTCATTACTGGCAATATATGAAGGTGTTAGAATGAGGCTTTATTTGATAACATGTTTATTCATTAGGTTGTTTTGAGGAGCTACTGTGATTAAAAATTATCGCTATGAGTATTTGAGTTTTGAGGTATATCATATGATTGCATCTTGGGATAGATATGACTTGATACAGCTTTTTAGACTTATATAGAGTGTGGATGCGAGATTGTGATCTTATAGAAAATTTCGGATGAGAAAATTTAATTCTAAGGCTTATGGGCTAGATTGAATTAAGAAATTTCAGTCATGTTGTGTTATCAGACCTATATGGGATATGGTGATGTGGGATCACCCCGGGGTATGTGCATGGTAAGGTTACATCACGGTTGATGGCTTTGAGAACAACTATGGGCACGTTCGAGGTCGAACGTATGTTTAAGTAGGGGATGATGTAATGATCTGATTGGTCGTTTTAATTATTTGCACTTCGCACGGTTGTTTGAAGGCATGAGTAGCTCTGTATGATTTATTATGACTCATGTGAATAGTCAGTTTTGGTTTTCTGATTATTCGGAATTGATTTGGAAGAATGATTGTCAGCTAGAAACTTTAAATTTAAATGGTTTGACTAAGTTTTGACTTTTTAGAGTTTGACCTCGGATTGAATTTCTGATGGTTCCACTAGCTCCGTTGGGTGATTTTGAACTTATGAGAGCGTCCGGATTGTGATTTGGAGGTTGTAGTAGAATTTGGCTTGAAATGACGAAAGTTGGAATTTTTGAAAGTTTTACCGGGAGTGGACTTTTTGATATCGGGGTCAGATTTTGATTCCATAAGTTGGACCAGGTCTGTAATGTCAAATTTAACTTGTGTGAAAAATTTGAGGTCAATCGGACGTGATTTGATAGGTTTTGGCATCGGTGGTGGAAGTTTTAAGTTTCAAGTTCATTAATTTTGAATTAAGGTGTGATTCGTCGTTTCGATATTGTTATGTGTGTTTTGAGGCCTCAAGTAGGTCTGTTTTATCATACAGGACTTATTGGTATGTTCGAACAGGGTCACGAGGAGCTCGTGTGAGTTTCAGATAGATTTGAGTTGCGTTGCGCTGGTTTTTTTATGTTTCGACGTCGTTTCTTCAAGCATAAATGGTACTATATTAAGCAAATGAGCTCTGATTTCTATTTTTATTGAAGCATTAGATCCATATCGTAATTACGAAGCCATATAAAAAAGAATCATCGAATTTAGACATTGTATGAGGATTTTATGGTCATTTTACTAAGAAGTGAGTTGCAAGATTTTTCAGATTAATTACGAAAATTGCCACTGAGTTCGTATTTAAAAATCTGCACTATTTTCAAATATTGAAACGAACATATCTCATATTTTGAGTTGGGTGCTCGGATTTTGGCGATTTTGGAGGCGATCTTCACCATATGGATTGGGGTAAGTGTTCTTTACTTTATTTTGGTTATATTTCATGAATCCATCTTCGTTTTTGAGAGTTGATTGATGATTTCAAAGTGAAATTTGGGGGGGGGGGGGTTCTTAAAGTTTNTACTAAGAAGTGAGTTGCAAGATTTTTCAGATTAATTACGAAAATTGCCACTGAGTTCGTATTTAAAAATCTGCACTATTTTCAAATATTGAAACGAACATATCTCATATTTTGAGTTGGGTGCTCGGATTTTGGCGATTTTGGAGGCGATCTTCACCATATGGATTGGGGTAAGTGTTCTTTACTTTATTTTGGTTATATTTCATGAATCCATCTTCGTTTTTGAGAGTTGATTGATGATTTCAAAGTGAAATTTGGGGGGGGGGGGGGTTCTTAAAGTTTCATAAAGTGAATTTTTAAGTTTTGAACATCGATTCAGAGTCTGAATTGGATAAAATTAGTATGGTTGAACTCATAATTGAATAGGTTATTGAATTTTATGAGTTTTGTCGGATTCTGAGATGCGGGCCTGGGTTGGACTTTTTGGCTGATTTTGGGCTTTTGATTAAAGGTTCGACCCTTTTCGATTGGGTTTTGTTCCTTTAATATTGTTTGATGTATTTGAGTTATTTTTGGTAGTTTCGAGCCGTCCGGAGGTCGGAACGCGCGAGATGGCATTTTTGGAGCATCACTTGGCTTGCTCGGTATTGGAATTGGCTTGTTCGATGTAAGTAATTCTTCTAAACTTAGTGCTGAGGGTATGAAATCCCGAATTACGTCCTATGTGATTGTTATTGACGTGACGTACATGCTAGGTGACAGGCGTGTGCGCGTGCACCCTATGAATTATGACTCTATTGTTTCCATGGCACTGTATAGTGGCCTTATCTTGTTATTATTTATGTTTTCATGATAAGATAAAGTAATTAAGCTGTCAATCATGCTAGATATCATGTTAGGCTTTATGTTGATACTATTGGGTCCAATAGTGGTCATTTCTTATTGTCATCTCACTGATTTTACTGATATGTTCGCATTCAGTCATATTCTTGCATTCATATCATATCTTAGTCTTAGTTTTTATTTATTGATACATCATATCATTGTTGTCGGGCTAGTTTCATGACATTGTGAGCCGGTGAGTGAAACTGGATAGATTGAGGACTCAGTGAGGCTGAGAGCCCGATTATGAGTGACAGTTATGGAATTGGGCTACACGCCGTAGCATATTATATTGATTATATTTTATGAGATCGGGCTGAACGCCACAATGATATAGCGCTTGGGCTGAAGTAGCCCCTCCGGAGTCTGCACACCTCCAGTGAGCGCAGTCGACTATGTATATATATGTATATGGATTGAGTTGCACGCCGTAACGAGCCTTATGGCTATATCTATATATGGATCGAGTTGTACACCACAACGACTACTGTACGGTGCAAAGTGAATGAGTGTGCTGAGTATTAAGCACGGTAAGAGATAATGCGAGACAGTGAGGTTGAGTACTCTGAGAGTGTAAATACATGAGTTCATCGCTGAAAGCCATTTCATTTTTCATGCGTACTTGAGATACATGCACAGAGATGCATTTTCTTTTGCTGCCCGGTTTTGAGGACATTCATGATTTTACCTGTATATTGACATGTAGGCATTGAGAAATACTTTCCTCATGCTATTTGAAAAATGAAACATTTACCTGATGAAAGGTTTTTGAGAAAAATTTCAGTTTTCAAACTTATTCATATTTTTGACAATTTCGGTAAAGGATTTGAGTTTTCACTGATATACTTGAAAAGCGGAACTATTTTTGGAAAACTATGAAAATGTTGAGCATTTTATCCCTAAGCTATTGTCACGACCCAATTTCCAACCCGATCGTGATGACGCCTCTCGTGAAGACAAGGCCAACCAACTAACCCAAATCGTCTCTTTCAAAGTAATTAAATATAATTGAAGAGATAAGAACAACTTAACGACATTAATAACCGATATTTACTACCCAACACAGCTCGATCGGGGAGTCACAAGTCACGAGCATCTAGAAGGATTTTTAATACAACTACAAAGTCTGTAATACATAGAATAAAATCTGAAAATCAAGAGGAAGAAACTCAGTGCCGCGAATGCTGGCGGTCACCTTGCTCAGCTACATTAGTAATACCTGCAATCAGCTCAAAACCCGCTATCGGGTGAACAATACCTGCAACTGCATGCGAGGTGCAGGGAGTAAAGTGAGTACTCCAACTCAGTGAGCAATAAAAGTAAATAATAACTGAGCGGTAAGAAAACACGTAAAATACTCCATCATGCTATATGGGGCAGTGCAAATCTTTGAGAAAACAGTAAAACCGCGAAAATACTTTAGAAAATATCAGGGCTCAGTTAAAACTTTCTTTGAAAATATTATTTCCAATAGTTTAGCAAATGAATGCGAAAACAGATAGTGCAAATCAGCACATAAGTCAGCCCCTCAGGCACAACACTCCACTAATAATTATTACCAGGGTATTTGGTAAATAGTGCAAGAAGTAGCATGGATGCCAATGAAATGAGAGTGCTGAATGTCATGACACGTAGTATAAACAGGAACTGATGTATGAATGCAATGCGATGCATATGACCGCTGCGGCGCGCAGCCCGATCCAATTGGGTACCCACGCTCACTGTGGGGGTTCAGACTCCGGAGGGGCTCCTACAACCCAAGTTCAGTATTAATATCACACAGTTGCGGCGTGAAGCCCGATCCATCCTCAGTCCAGAAATGCACATATAACACTGCTGCGTCGTGCAGCCCGATCCATGCTCAGTCCGAAAATGCACATAAACTTCTTGGGCAATAATAAAGTAACAATCCACAGCTCAAAACGTCGATAAAATATCGTTTAAGTTTTCAAATCTTAGAAAGATGGCTGAGTTTGCAAAATAGTAGTTAAAACCTTGGACTGAGATCAAATAATATGCATAAGAAATAAAAAAACAGTAATATCAATCCCTGAAGGATTCAAACAATTGGCACGAAGCCCAAATGTGGCAATCAACCCGAATCATGATAATATCCAAGTAGTTCAGTCAATTATGCGGTGAAATCAACAACCGGGACGGACCAAGTCACAATCCCCCAACGATGCTCTACCCCACGCTCGCTGTCCGGCGTACAAGTCACCTTAATATAGCACTATGGAGTGCAAATTCGGATTTTCAAACACTCAGGATATCATTTACAATCATTACTCACCTCGAACCGACGAAATCTCTAGCCCACGACGCCTTTGCCCCTCAAACCGGCCTCCAAGCGCGTCGAATCTAACCAAAATCAGAGCGAATGCATCACAATATGCTAAGGGAACAATACCCAATCGAAAACAATCAAAAAATAGCAAAAAACTCGAAAATAACAAAACCCGAGCTTCGGGCCCACTTCTCGAAAAATTACAAAATTTACATCACCGGATTTCTCGTCTCGCCACGAGTCCATACACATCAAATTTACCAAAATCGGAGTCTATTTGACCCTTTAAATTCTATTTTTAAATCTCAAAATCCCAAGCCCTAGCTTTACTCCATTTTGATGAATTTCAACCAATTTTCATGTTAAATTTATCATAATTTCGTATATTTAGGCTAAGGAACTTACCTCCAATCAATTCTCCTTGATTCCTTCTTCAATTGGTCTCAAAGAGCTCTCAAATTACTCGGCAATGGAGGAAAAATGGTTTGAACTCGCGGATGAAATGACCAATTAAAAAACCCTTCTGTTCACCAGGGATTTCGCTTCTGCGGTCACTACCTCCACTTCCGCGATACCGCTTCTACGGTTCTTTTTCGCTTCCACGAAAACTCATTAAAATACCAAAACCACTTCTGCGATTATCTGTCAGCTTCTACGGACCCGCTGAGGCAAAAATTATTCCGCTTCTGCGGAACTATCTTACCATACCATGGACCGCTTCTACGTTGAAACCCTCCGCTTAAGCGTCTCCGCTTCTGCGGTCGAAGACCCGCAGAAGCGAGAATACCAGTTGCAGCAACTCTTCAGCAAAAATGCAAGCTCCAAAACTCCCCGTTTAACCATCCGAACTCACCCCGAGGCCCCCAGGACCTCAACCAAAAGCACCAACATGTCTTAAAATATTATCCAAACTTGTTCCAATCATCATAACACATCAAACAACACTAAAATCTTCAATTCTCATCGGATTCAAGCCTAAGTTCTTTGAAAACTTTCGAAACACGCATTCGATCAAAAACCCAATCAAACGACGTCCGAATAAATTGAAATTTTGCATGCACATCACAAATCACATACCGAAGCTACAAAAGCTCTCGGAATTCCATTCTGACCCTCGGATCAAAATCTCACCTATCAACCGGAATTCGCCAAAATACTAACTTCGCCAATTCAAGCCTAGTTCTACATCGGACCTCCAAAATCAATTTCGATCGCACTCCTAAGTCACAAATCACCTCCTAAAGCTAATCGAATTACCGAAAATCACATCCGAGACCCATAACTCATAAGTTAACGTCTGGTTGAGTTTTCTCACTTAAGCCTTCCTTAAAGAGACTAAGTGTCTCATTTTTACCAATACCAATCCAAATCAACTCTAACACACCACATACTGATAATGAAACATGAAGAAGCATAAAACAAAAAAAACAAAGCAATAACACATGAGACGACGGGTCGGTTCGTCACAGCTATTTCTTTATTTAATTGCTTTACATTGTTATGAACTGTTGTTGGATGTTGGTGTTGGACCCGATCTTTGTTCCAGCTCGTCACTACTTTCAACCTAAGGTTAGGTTTACTTACCGGTATATAGGGTTGGTTGTACGGATACTGCACTTCTGCAAATTGTGTGTAGATGTTGGCTGTTGAGATTGTTGTGTTCGACGGGAGCTGGATTTGAAGATGTACCTGCGTTCCAGTTGTAGCTGCCTCTTGTTCACGGTAGCCTTAGATTTTAAAACTCTGTTTATGTACTTTTCAAACAGATAGTGTATTTAGTTCATATCAGCTTTGTAAACTCTATTCTTAGAAGCTCATGATTTGTACTACCAGTCCTTGGGAAAGGTATAAGATTAAGATAATTCCTTTCTTTAATCGTCTTTTTAATATTATTGAAATTGGATAGTTATTAGTTGGCTTACCTAGCGAGTTGGGTTAGGTGCCATCACGACTAGTGAATTTTGGGCCGTGACACCTTGTGGGTCGGAACGCTCCTTTTTAATCGAATTTCATCATGGGAGCCCAAATTTCAGCATTCCTGTAATTTGCACACTTTCATTAGTTTTGGGAACATAAATCAATACTTTCATACTAAAACAAAAGCAAAAAAAATACTACTAAGTGGTCAAAATCCATACTTAATAGTATGTTACATAAACACTTTCTTAAAAACGATATTTTCTCCCTTTCCTCAACGAGATTGCTATGAAATTATATGCAAATAGCTTTAGTGGATATGACAAGCCCTTAAATTTTTGCACTAAGCAAATAGTGAAGAAATTCTACTAGGAATGCAAGAATTTAAACTTGATACTTGGAATAGAAAATTGGAGAAGAAAGAGTTTTTGAAGAAAGTAGTAAAGAAGAATTCTTTCTGTGAAGAACGTTAGAAAATTGAGTTTGCAAGCGAGGATTGTTTCTTTATATAGAGAAAGGCAGTTACAAAAGAAACACACATATCCATTGAAGTAAAGGCACACCTTTTAATTTAAAATTTTAAAACTTTTAAAAAATTAATTATATTTAAACAATAAGGTTTTTCTTTTCCCAGAAGTTTGATTTGCACAGTCAATGCTTTGTGCTCCATCTTTGCTTTTATATTGATTTCAAGAAATTGTAGGTTATCCGAAATAATTTTAATTCATGTAATTTCAGGTTAACTTTGTCGCCTTTTTAATCATTTTAAGATATGGTTATACATCAAACATATTTAAACAGAGACTATTTGACACTAATGTTGAAGATATATATATGATGTTGATATCACATTTTAAGGGCATATGTTCATGAGTTTATTAAGGTTTTAGTCCATTAATCGTTGCTTTAAAATTCTAAACTAAATAGATACAATAGTAATACTTTCACAGCTACAAGTAATTGTCAATTTCATTCTTGAAGATGGAATTCACCTAAACTGGTGTCAAAATTTTAATATCAATGATTTTTTTAATTACTTATTTCACCGCGTAACCCAATCAGAAGCACTTCAAACTTTAGTATTAGACATCCACTAGTGTAAATAGTAGGCCAAAACAGCCTGGATTACAGCATACAATGTTGTATTAAGGTCAAATACAACTATATACGACCAACTTATTAGAAAGTTGTATTAAGGTCAAATACAACTATATACGACCAACTTATTAGAAATGGCCTTTCGTCCTTTTAACTATTTCTGCTGCGAGGGATATATGGTTGTACTATACTTTTAGCAATAAACATCAAGCCAAAATTGATAATTTGGAAATGTTCTTATATACTTAAAGTCATTGTCAAAGCAGTTACTAATTAGGTGATGATTGAACATAATTAAGAGGAGGAAATTAAATTAAAGGAGAATATATTAAGCTATGAAATAAAGACCATTTCAAGTTGGCACTCCCAGAAAAATTCAAATATAAGAGTTATACTCCATCGTCTATTTTCTAATTATTAAGAAGCAGTCGCTGTTGAAACGACGCGTTAGTTTACAGAGTAAAACCTCATTGCCTTCTTGTATAAATACTGTATCCATTTTCCTTTTTCCCTCCACTCCCAGCTTTAATTCAATTTACTAAAAAATAACACCATTCCAACTTTTGTTTTAGTTTCTTGAACTCCTAGTCTTCTTCTTTTATCCTTTTGGGTTAATTCTGATCATTAATATAATCTCAAACTACCATGAGGAGTGATATGGCTAAATGGTCAAGTTTCTTGACCTTGTTTTTAGTAGTTTTTTCAAGCTTTAATTTCACTGTTTCATTTGCATCCTTAAAGGTTGGTTTCTACCAATCAAATTGTCCAAATGCAGAAGCCATTGTGAGAAAAACAGTGAATAAAGCTGTGTCTCGCAACCCTGGACTTGGCGCTGGCATTATCAGGATGCATTTTCATGATTGCTTTGTTAGGGTACGTAAATATATATATACTAGTATTCTTTTAGGTTTTCATTTTCAAAATATAGGTTTTCATGTTGTATACTATGTCTTTATATTATACAGGGTTGTGATGGTTCTATCCTTTTGGATTCAACTCCTGGAAATCCAGCTGAAAAAGAACATCCAGCAAACAATCCAAGCTTACGAGGCTACGAAGTAATCGACGCAGCAAAAGCAGCGCTAGAATCTGTATGCCCACAAACAGTTTCCTGCTCAGATATAATTGCATTTGCTGCTAGAGACAGTAGCTTTAAACTTGGAGGCATCAGATATTCAGTACCAGCAGGTCGTCGCGACGGAAGAGTATCCATTTTAGACGAACCAAACGAACATCTTCCACCATTTACATTCAATGCTAAACAATTAGAAGAAAATTTTGCGAGAAAAGGACTTTCTTTAGATGAAATGGTGACACTTTCTGGTGCACATTCTATTGGAAGAACTCACTGTTCTTCTTTTTCAAGCAGACTTTACTCGTTCAATTCTACTCATACACAAGATCCTTCAATGGATCGTACATTAGCCAAACAATTGAGAAAAAGATGTCCACGTCCTAATAATGATGAGACTGGAAATGATCCAACTGTTCCGCTTGATGTTGTTACTCCAAATAGGTTGGACAATAAGTACTATGTTAATTTGAAGAATCATAGGGGATTGTTAACCTCGGACCAAACTCTATGGAACAGTCCTTCAACGGCTGGAATTGTGAGGAGTAATGCAATTCATGGTGTAAATTGGGCTCGTAAATATGCAGCTGCAATGGTGAAGATGGGATCTATTGAGGTTATGACTGGCAAGCAAGGAGAGATTAGGAAGAACTGCAGGGTTGTGAATTAGTGGGTGATTTTTTTTCCTTTTTTTTTCCCAAATATTTTAATCCTAAATTGTAACAAATCATTTTTTAAATTTTTCAAAAGTGTACTTGAATTTTTCCAACAGTAATTTAGATTATTTTTTAAAATAATTATTTGATTATTTTATTGAAAAGAATGGACGACCCAATGTACCCTCGTGTTATTTGTACATCATGCCTATTTACAATTTTGAATTTAAGAAAATGACTTTTTTTAGATATCTATGTGTAAAAGATAGATCTCTTACGTGTAAAAGTAAATTTTCCATGTATAAAAAAAGAGATAGGTTCATAAAACTAAAAACAAGTTTGTAAAGAGCCAAAAAACTAATTGACCCGGCTCCAGGTTTCTATTTGTATATGAAATAACTATATATTCAAAATACCAAAACTGGTTGCTGATATGAATTACGAAGAGAACTCCCCTCATAAGTGATAGAGCCAAAATTTGAAGTTTATGTGTTTAGGATTTTATCTTTTAGAATATTGCGTTTTAAATTAATAGTACGTACACATTCTATCGACTTCGTAAAACAAGTATAAGGTTTGAATGAAAGCTACTGAGCGGTCGAACCATATTCCGTATTCTAACTCTGCCCCTGCCGGTCATAATATTTTGGTACGAATTTTCACTAACACAAGGTCACAAGTTTCTAAGAGGATAACCCTTAAGAAAACTTTCTTCCATCTAAGAATGCTAATCAAGACTTGTTCATCGATTCAATTTGACCTTTTCACTTTGCTACAAAAATCTATTTCAAAATTATAATTTATTTTATCCCATCTAGGTTTCAGATTCTACTTACTATATAATCCTACAATTAGCTCCTCATGGTACATGTAGGACCAAATCAAACTCACACTAACAACTTGAATTTTCTTTCTTTCCTTTATTGGTTGTTAATTAAACACAAGGTGTTGCACGATTTTCAGGCTTATTTAGAGTTTGTTCTTCTGTTTAGTTATCCCAAATATTATGTCAGTACTGATTGTAATATCCAACAGCTAATTCTTGAATTTTTGTTGGCGTTATTACTAACGTAAAAGATTATGCTTGGTAAATAAGTTCAATCCAAAGATTATTATGTGATGCCAAGTTTTTATATTAGAATCAAGAGCTCATGACGTGTATAGATCCCTATATAACCAAGCATGACAAACTGAAACACCAAATTATTTGGCCATTTGTTGAGAAATGAAGTATTGTAATACAAGGATATTATAGTCATTATACACTAGGGTAGTTAGAGTTAGTTAAGATGGTTAATTAGTTGTTAGATTCAAATATTAGTTAGTATAAATATAACTAACTGTATTCTGATTTTCATTAACGTAAATAATGACTTTCTCTCTATTCTCTCTTCTTCTCTCTTATTCATCTTCTTCCCCATCTGTATCTGATCACGCCCAACTATGCCTTCTAAAAAGGACAATACGGTCATTGCAAATATAATCTGGTTTACAAGTCCGGAGTCGAATCCCATAGAGAACTAATCTATCAATTACCTTTGACGGAATCACTAAATCCTTTATAATCAATTTCCCAAACTTTGTAACAATAGTTGATGGTATTTCTACTAACTAAGATTGAAAGTAAATAACTAACAACTGTAAACTAAATATTCTGGGTTATAAATAATAATGAGAAGGTTCTAAGGTAGTGATTTCCCCTATTGATGGAATCCCTTCCGGGTATGTTTCATATAGATTCACCAAAATATCTCTATCAATCATGAGCACTCTTTTTACCGTAAATCTCTTCCGAGTAGTTGCAAAAATTTACTAGACGCACTCTCCCGAGCTACGCTAGCTGACTTTGTTTATTACAACTCACTTTAGATTGCACCCAAGGCTTCGTTATCCCTAATCCCGCCTTTAAACCCGTAGTTATAGATCCCTCTTACACTTTGGGAGTGGTGTTGTTCAATAATTACCTAAATATGCACTCTCTCCCGATTTATGCACACTAAATAGGTACAGCTAATTGAGGATCCTATCAATTAACTACAATAAACACGTAATTGAACAAATAGAGATTAATCGGCAAACTATATGAACATAATCAAGAAGTTCATCCTTCAATAGGTTCCATCAAAACCTTAGACTAAAGTATTTAGCTACTCATAACAACTTGACGACAATCTACGAAAATATTTATCATGAAAAATTGCAAGAAAAAGAAGAAATAAAGAACTATGATATTTTGGGTGATCTCTCACACTTGTGTTTCTTGCCCAAAGTACTCTCTAAAACAAATCTTCCCTAATGTGGCCGAAATCTTACTTTTTATAAGGGTTTTACACCAAGTTTTCCCGACTTGACACTTTTGTCCCTGGCTATTTCGCGTTCTGCCGCGGTCCCACCGCGGTTACGCTGGGACCGCGGCCAAATGGGCTCTCTGAATCTGTAACTCTACTCTACCGCGGTTACGGTCTGACCGCGGCAGGCTAATTTTCAGCACTTCTTTGACTTTTCACTTGGTGCATTTCTTGGGCATTGTTTGATTGGCCTCCTTTTCTTCGTAATTGATCCCAAACTTGCCCCATCGACTTCTTTCATTGGATATAGCTTGCAAAGCATGAAAAGCACTAATCAGAGCATTTGGTTATCACTTTTTACAATAAAGCTATACAAAAATATGGTTCTTTAGGGTCTAATTATAGTCTAATTCATCTATTATCAGTATCTCTTTCAATTCTTACTCAGTAACAAAATATTTCATGGTATCAGAGCCTTTGCTCGAAGAAAATCTCGAAACTGAAAACCAATTGTTAAATAGTTCTTTGATTCAAAATTATTTTTTCATTTTCAATAGCAGTTGTGAATTCAAGAAATGGGTGATGTTAACCTAGGCGCAGACTAGATCAATGGCAACCCAGTGAATGGAGGTAATCCAGTCGCCGGAGTTGATTATAATCATCCGTTGTTCTTATTGCCGACAGATATAAGTGAAATCCAAATTATCTCATTTCAATTAACTGGAATTGAAAATTATTCAATCTGGCAAAGGTCTGTGTGTGTTGCTCTATTAGGTCGAAACAAATTAGGTCTAGTAGATGGAACATGCAAGAAAGAAATTTTTCCTGTGTCAATGTGGAATCATTGGGAGCGTGTAAATGCCATATTATTGTCTTGGATTATGAATTCTGTTTCTAAAGGTTTACTAGGAGGAATCATGTATGCATCTAGTGCACAAGTAGTTTGGGATAATTTGTCTGAAAGGTTTAACAAGATTGATGGTACAAGATCCTTTGATTTTCATAGAGAAATTGCTAACTTGAATCAAGGAACTTTATCTATATCTGTATATTACTCAAGACTCAAAGATATGTGGGAAGAATTTGAGGCACTAGTGCCTTCACCAGGCTGTGATTGCCCAAAGTCGAGAGACTTTGTAGTATACTTACAAAAGCTGAAGTTGTATCAGTTCTTGATGGGTTTAAATGAGTCATATTCACAGGCCAGGAGTCAAATTCTTATGAGAAGTTCTCTTCCAACAGTGAACCAAGCATATGCTATAATTGTTTGTGATGAAAGCCAAAAATCAATGGCAGCCAATGCTGGAATATTGGGATCAAATCCAGGTACAAATGTAGAAATGTATGATACTGTTTTGTATACAAGAACCACTGGAAAATTCAAGAAGAATTATAATCTCTACTATGACTACTGGATGTTTAAAGGTCACACCAAAGAGAACTGTTATAAACTAGTGGGGTATCCCCCTGAGTTTAAGCCAAAAGGAAGGAGAGGAACTGGTAATAATGCAGCTAATAATGTGATTACTGATCATGGTGCTACACAAACTGATTAGTTGGGGTACAATGAAGTCAATGATAACAACCTTCAGAAACCTATGAATGTGAATGGAAATCAGTTTGGGGATCAACAGGTCTCAGGATGTCCTCAAAGTGCCAATCTAAGTCAGTTGGGGAATATTGGTACTTGTACACTATGCAAAGAACAGTATGATCAAAATTGTAGCTGCTCAACAAAATGCCATCTGCTAATTCAGGAGCCAATCCTTCAGCAAATGTAGTGGGTATATGCAATGCCTTAATAGTTACTAGCTCCTCAAAATAGATAATAGACACAAGAGCTATCAATCATATGGTAGCAGATATAGATTTGATAGACAGTTCCTCTGTTAGGCAAACTCAGCATCCTAAGGAAGTATATATGCCAAATGGAGACTTGGCCTATGTTACACACACTGGTACTAGTAGGTTATCAGATAGTATTTCAGTGTCAAATGTGTTTCATATTCCACAGTTTAAATACAATTTGCTATCAGTTGCTAAGCTAACAAAGGAATTACAGTGCTCATCCACTTTCTTTCTTGATTTCTATATTTTTCAGGAGCTCTTCAGTGGAAAAATGAAGGGGATTGATAGAAAAGTCGTGGACTCTATATCTTTGAATGTTCAGACAATAAGAGGAAAGAAGACATCATGTTAGCTGCCAGAAGTGAAGACTCACAAGCAAGTCTAAACATGACAGATGTAGAGTTGTGGAACAAGAGATTTGGCCATGTATCTACTATAGTACTGAATAAATTGATTCATGTGAATACATACATCATAACTAGCAAATTAGATAAGTGCACAGTCTGTCCATGTGCAAAACAAACAAGACTTCTATTTCCTACAAGTAGTATAAAGTCTGCTAAATGATTTGATTTGGTTCATATGGATCTATGGGGTCCCAACAGGGTTGCCACTTATGATAGAAATAAGTACTTCTTAATAATAGTTGACGATTACTCCAGAATGACTTGGGTGTTTCTACTAAAGCTGAAATCAAATGTATGTAGTAGGGGTGTTCAAAATTAAACCGAAACCGAAGCTTAATGGCTTATTGGCATCAGGTTAACGGTTTAACAGACGAGGAGCGAATTAAATTTTTTGATTAACGGCTTATTAGTTTGGGGATGGATTATTCAATTTTTTTAACAGATAATCCATTAAGAATATATATACATATATATATATGGTTAGTAATGTCATTCGGACTAAAAATAGCTCCACCAATTTTCCAACGAAAAATGGATAGGATATTTGGAGAATATAAGAGATTTGTTTTAGTATATGTGGATGATATACTAGTATTTATTAAGGATATTAAAGAATACTTAGGACGTTTGCAGACACTATTTAGATTATTCTTAGATAATGGAATAATAATTAGTAAAAAGAAAATAGAACTATGTAAAAATTATATAAATTTTCTAGGAGTAGTTCTAGGGGATGAAAAAATTAAGAAAAAATAATAATTTAGCAGATAAGTTAAGTAGGCTTAAAATTACTGTCAATTAATAAATATATTTTACATGTACAACATGAGACCAATAATTTCCAAGACTGAAGACAAGGTAACGAGCATTCAAGCCTCACCCTCAGACAAATACTTGCAGACAGTATTATGTAATATATATATATATATATATATATATATATATATATATATATATATATATATATATATATATTACATAATACTGTCTGCAAGTATTTGTCTGAGGGTGAGGCTTGAATGCTCGTTACCTTGTCTTCAGTCTTGGAAATTATTGGTCTCATGTTGTACATGTAAAATATATTTATTAATTGACAGTAATTTTAAGCCTACTTAACTTATCTGCTAAATTATTATTTTTTCTTAATTTTTTCATCCCCTAGAACTACTCCTAGAAAATTTATATAATTTTTACATAGTTCTATTTTCTTTTTACTAATTATTATTCCATTATCTAAGAATAATCTAAATAGTGTCTGCAAACGTCCTAAGTATTCTTTAATATCCTTAATAAATACTAGTATATCATCCACATATACTAAAACAAATCTCTTATATTCTCCAAATATCCTATCCATTTTTCGTTGGAAAATTGGTGGAGCTATTTTTAGTCCGAATGACATTACTAACCATATATATATATGTATATATATTCTTAATGGATTATCTGTTAAAAAAATTGAATAATCCATCCC
>MU722871.1:112524-132529 GCA_026770625.1 Nicotiana glauca
ATATATATATATATATATATATATATATATATATATATATATATATATATATATATATATATTACTGCTCTGGACCATTATACGAAGTGCAAAGTGAATTGTAGTGATTGCTTGGAAGTATCTAATTGGCCATTAAGTTTCGTTGATGCGTGTATTCTCCTAAATCCTAATTCCTTCTCCCCCGCCCCGAAGACCAATAATCAGTATTAAACTATTAATATTTATACTTTATACATTAGGTTCAATCTTAACCAAGTTGTTTTTTTGTTTTTTAACAGTTTGTCATCTTGTTAAACAATAAGAAATCTATTTAAATGATATTGTTGATGTATTCTGTTGTGAACTTCTGAATCCCTTACCATCCATTTGAATGTAGTATGAGAAGATAAAAGAAGTATTTGATATCCAATATTTGATTCTAGTAATATGTCATCATGGTGTGATTTAGTTGATATATTTGTATGAGAAATGTTGACTATATTGTTGTCTTGGGGATGTAATCCCCAGCACTGTGTTGAAGTGTGTTAAGTTTCAATCAACTAAAACTAAACCGATAACTGCCCGATAATATCTAAACCGATACAAATCCGCCTGATATCTTATCAGATGGCTAGCGAATTAATACATTTAAAAATCGATAACCGATAAGCCAAATCGTAAGAGTAAATAACTGCCCAATCCACCCGATAAGAAGCCCTAATATGTAGTATTCTACAGCATTTTCTTACCTTTATAAAAACTCAGCAGGATAAGACTGTAAGAGTAGTAAGAATTGATAATGGGACTGAATTCCTAAATTCAGTCTGCAGTAATCTATTTCAAACGCTAGGAATTGTTCATAAAAGAACTTGTGCTTATACTCCCTAGCAGAATGTGGTAGCAGAAAGAAAGCACTGGCATATCCCAGAGGTTACAAGAACTATCAGTTTTCAAGCGAACATACGAATTAAATTCTGGCGAAAATGTGTTTTGGCCGTTGTATATCTCATAAATAGACTTCCAATTCCAGTGATTAACAATCAAACTCCTTATGAAAGGTTATATCACAGGAAACCATCATATCAACACATAAAGGTTCTGGGTTGTATGTGTTATGCCAAGATTATTCATCAAAATGACAAATTGATGACTAGAACAAAACTAGCTATTCACATGGGATATGCAGAGGTTCAGAAAGGATATGTATTATATGATTTAACAGAAAAAACTTTCTTTGTCAACAGAGATGTGGTCTTTAAAGAAAATGTGTTTCCCTTCAAGCATCAGAAAACAAGCTATCAACCTTTATTTCTTAACCATGTGCCGCTTGATCTACAACACAACTGATATTTAAACTCTCAGCAAATATAGACACAAACCAATATAGAACAGTTTTTGGTCAGTGATAGTAGCATGGAAGACACACATTCACATATTGATGCAGACATGGAGATCTCAGTTGCTCCAATAGATCACATTTATCAAGAAGATGATAATTCTCCACCAGAAATACAACAACATACAATTGACACTTCATCACCAGATACAGTTCACCAAATGCAGAATCAATCACAAAATCTTCCTAACATCAGTGCACATAGCCAGAATACAGAAGATCCAGCAGAGACAAATAATTTCCAATTTAGGTGAAAGACTTTTTATCATTAAATATCTATTAGGAAGTTCTATATGCCATCTTAAAATATGTTTAATATGAACAACTATCTCCTACACATCAAACCTACATAGCTGCAACCTCAATTGACACAGAACCTACATCTTATATAGAATCTATAAGAGATCTTAGATGGATAGAGGCAATGAAAGTAGAGATTGATGCTCTTCAAACAAGTCATACATGGGATATTGTATCATTACCAGAAGGGAAAATACCTATTGGATGTAAATGATTATGCAAAATCAAATACAAAGCAACAGGAGAAGTAGAAAGATTTAAAGCAAGGTTAGTAGCCAAAGGATATATCCAAAAAGAAGGCATTGACTATCAAGAAACTTTCTCTCCTGTGGTAAAAATGAAAACAGTAAGAACAATCTTAGCTATTGCTGCTACAAAAAACTGGAACATACATCAAATGGATGTCTATAATGCATTCCTATAAGGTGATCTCTATGATGAAATCTAAATTGAACTTCCACAGGCATTTATGAGTCAGGGGGAGAGTAAACCTGTATGCAGACTCATTAAATCTCTGTATGGTCTGAAACAAGCTCCTAGACAATGGAATGCGAAGTTAACTGAAGCACTTTTAAAGAATCTATTTCAACTAAGTCAATTTGATCATTCTCTATTCATCAAAAGAACTTCAGAAGGAGTCACTACGGTGTTAGTCTATGTATATGATATGTTAATAACAACGGACAGCTTGAAACTGATAGTAGAAGCAAAACAATATTACAGCAAACATTTAAAATGAAAGATTTGGGAGATTTGAAGTATTTTCTGGGCATAGAGTTTGCTAGATACAAGCAAGGTATTCTAATGCATCAAAGAAAGTATGCATTAGAACTCATATAAGAGGTCGGACTATTAGCTGCAAAACCTGTTGTTACTCCATTGGATACAAACACTAAACTTACAACAAAGGAATATAATGACCACTGCAACAAATCAAAGAAATTTGAAAGAGAGCCATTAGTAGATAAGAAGGCTTATCAAAGTGTAACGACCCGACCGGTCATTTTATGAATTACTGCTCTATTTTTCCCATTTCTACTTCTTATTGTCTTGTTCAGCTATATTATGTACTATTGGGTTGGTTGGTTTGGGTTCGGAGAAGTTTTGGAAGGGAATGAGACACTTAGTCTCTTTTGAGTAAGCTTAGGTTGGAAAAGGACTCAGATGTGAATTTCGATTATTCAGATATCTTTGGGAGGTGATTTGGGATTTAGGAGCATGATCGGAATGTGTTTTGGAGGCCCGGAGTAGATTTAGGCTTGAATTGGTGAAATTGGAATTTTGGCATTTTTCGGTTAATAGGTGAGATCTTAATATAGGGGTCGGAATGGAATTCCGGAAGTTGGAATAGTTCTGTTGTGTCATTTGTGATATGTGTGCAAAATTTCAGGTCATTTAGATGAGGTTTGATAGACCTTTTGATCGAAAGTTGAATTTGGAAGTTTTTGGAATTCTTACGCTTGAATTTGATGTCAACTTGGCGTTTTGATGTTTTTTTGAGAGTTCCGAAGGTTGGAACAAGTTTGAATGAGGTTATGGGATATGTTGGCATGTTTGGTTGAGGTCCCGAGGGCCTCGGTGAGTTTTGGGTGGCTGAACGGATCAAATTCATGTTGGAAAAGTTGCAGAAAATCTGATGTTAGTGTTGCAGACATTTGGCCTTCGCGTTCGCGAGAGGGCTCTCGCATTCGCGAAGGGTTAGGGTGTGAGGAAGGAGGTTTAGCCTTCGCGTTTACGATGGTTTTCTCGTGTTTGTGAAGGGTAAGGTGCGTGTGTTCATCGCAAACGCGATGATTGTCCCGCGTTCGCGTAGAGTAAATGGGAGCAGCTGGGTCCAGGTTCGTTGTGCTTCATGTTCGAGAGCTAGGTGTCGGGTTCGCGATGGGTTAAGGAGCTGAAGCTGAAGCTGAAGCTTCACGATTAGGATGTCGCATTTGTGATGAAGGATTAAGTGGTCAACGGGATTTTGTGCTTCGCAAACGCGAGGCTTTGACCGCGTTCGCGAAGGAGGGATTTAAATTGCTAGGCAGAATATTTAAAAGACCACTTTCGCGATTTTTGGCCATAGTTCACCATTTTAGAGTCGGTTTTGGAGCTTTTTTGAGAAGAATTGAAGAGGGAATCGAAGGAAAATACTTGGAGGTAAGATTTATGGACTTAATACTCGATCCTATTATGATTTTTATCTAATTAAACATGCAATTTGTGGAATCTAAAGCCTAAAATTGGGGAGTTAGCGCTTGGAATTTAAGACTTTGATTAGAGGATTTGAGGGGTCATTTGTGGTCGGATTTGGATGTATTTGATATGTATGAACTCGTGAGAGTGTAAGGATTCTAGTTTTGTGGTTTTTGTTGAAATTTGATGCTTGGGCTCGGGGGTCGGGTTTGGCCAATTTCGGGATTTGTGTTGTAATTTGATTAATTTCGTATGGGTTTCACTCCTTTAGCATATATTGATGGTTATTAACTGATTTTGGTTAGATTCGAGGCATTTGGAGGTTGATTCGAGAGGCAAAGGCATCGCAGGATAGAGTTTGGACCGGATTGAGGTAAGTAATGATTGTAAATATTGTCCTGAGGGTATGAAATCCCGGATTTCACTTCGTCGTGATATTTTGAGGTGATGAACACGCTAGGTGATGAGTGTGGGGTCATGTACCGTTGGAGATTGTGACTTGGTTCGTCCCTTACGACTATTAAGTCACATATTTTACTTGGAAATTATTTGATACTGTTATATTTTGGAAAGTATTATTGTGTTTGGGGATAAATGCAGTGTCTGGGCCTTGTGCCGATTGTTTAGACCCATAAGGGCTTTTTCTATTATTTTTTCTCACTGTTTTGGTTTAATATTTACACTCAGTCATGCTATGTCCTTACTGTTTTCATAACTCTATTTTATGCACTCCTTTTGATTTCATAAATGATTTTAAACCGAGTATTTGTTTTACTATCAGCCCGAGGGGCTTGAGTGAGATCTGACTGAGTGAGGTTGAGGGCCTATGTTGTGAAGATATTGTGATATATTGTGAGGCTGAGGTCCTGATTGATCTATGCCACGAGTTAGCTTGTTGTTATGAGGCCGAGAGTATGATTTGTTATGCACGAGGTGGCTTGTGATAGCGCTTGGGCTGTAAGGAGCCCCTCCCAGAGTCTCTAAACCCCCAGTGAGCGTGGGTACCCAGTATGAGATGTGATATTGTTTGAGGGGCTGTTGTGGTTTCATGTTATTGCCTAAGTGGCCGATTACGAGTAGTTGTGAGGTAGCCCGAGAGGCTGGTTCTGTTGATATTTTGCCCGAGGGGCCATTTTTTTCATTTCTATACTGTTACTCACCGTTTACATCACTAGTTTGAAACTGTTGAATAATGTTTTAAAATGGTTTTACTGAACTTAGATGTTTTACGAGTTTTACTACTTTATTGCATTGTTCTGAACTTATACTATTTTGTGGTAGCATTATGTTGTGGTTTACGTGCTTTCTTACTGCTCAGTTGCCTTTACTTTTATTACTTACTAAGTTGGCGTACTCACATTACTCCATGCATCTTGTGTGCAGATCCAGGAGTCTCGGGTCACGCGAGCAAGTGCTGATTTGTCTTCCAGCAGGCTTCGGAGTTGACTAGGTAGCTGCTTGGTGTTCGCAGCCCAGTGCCTCTCCTTCTTATCTCATATAGTCTTGTATCAGCATTTCTTACAGACTATGTTGTCTTTAGCTTATTCCTAGATGAGTTGTAGTTTCTCATGACTGGTGACACATGTCGGGTTGTATTTTGTTTTCTGCAATGTTTATCTCAATTTATATTATGGGATTTCTAGTTAATTATTGACTTTAAATATCTTATAATGAATTGTTGATTAGTGTGGGATTTGTGTCGGCTGGCCTAGTTTCACGATAGGCGCCATAACGACCGGGTTCGTTTTTAGAGTCGTGACACAAAGGCTAGTAGGAAAGCTCCTCTATTTAACTATGACTCAACCAAACATATCATTCAGTGTCCAAACATTATGTCAATTCCTACAACAACCAAAAAAATCTCATATGGAGGCAGCACTGAGGATTGTCAGATATGTGATAAATCAACCAGGACAAGGTATTTTGTTAAGCAACAACAACAACAATAACATCTTGGCCTATTGTAATGTTGGTTGGGCTGCATGTCCACACTCTAGAAGATCGGTAATTGATTATCTTATCAAGCTAGGTGACTCCTTAGTTTCTTAGATGGAGTCTTAGAAATATAAGAAACAAACGACTGTATCTAGAAGCTTTGCTGAAGTTGAATACATAAGCATTGCAGCTACTTTTGCTGAGATAATTGGCTACAAGGATTACTTAAAGAAATTGGAATAGAGTTCAACCTTCCAGTTAACATCTACAGTGATAGCAAAGCTATAATGCTGATTGCAGCTAATCCTGTGTATCACGAACGAACCAACCATATTGAGATAGATTGCCATTTTATAAGGGAGAAAATCACTCAAGGATTGATAACTACCAAATACATCAACATTAAAGATCATCCAGAAGACTTCCTTACTAAAGGTTTATGCAAAGTCCAACACAATTACTTAATTTCTAAGCTATGAGTTTACAACATATTTGCACTACCTAGCTTGAGGGGGAGTGTTGAGAAATAAAGTATTGTAATACAAGGGTATTATAGTCATTATACACTAGGATAGTTAGAGTTAGTTAAGATGGTTAATTAGTTGTTAGATTCAAATATTATTTAGTATAAATATAACTAACTATATTCTGATTTTCACTAACGTAAATAATGAAGTATCAGACTTTCTCTCTATTCTCTCTTCTTCTCTCTTATTCCTCTTCTTCCCCATCTGTATCTCTTTCAATTCTTACTCAGTAACAATATATTTCACCATTATATTGAGTAATTCTTACTGCTAAATAAGTGAAAATCTGATTTACTACTTATATACATGAAACTGCAGTTCAAGCAAACATATACCTTGAAGGCTTGAACTAGCAAGTTCAGATCGTCTTCAATTTATTAATTTCATTTGGTAGTAAAGTATATATTTGTGTGTGTGTATGTATATATATATATATATATATATATATATATATATATATATATATGTATGTATATATATATATGTGTGTGTGTGTGCCTCAAAAATACGAGTAACAATTAAATTAGATTTGTGGTTTTAAAGATATGTCATTTAATTCAATACCAATTAATAATCAAGAAGTATGAAGTAGAAACGAAAGAGAGAAGTGAATCAAACCAATGTTACTCAATAATAGTGACCTCGAGGTAGGCTTGGTATTATAAGAACAATTAAATAATAAACGCATAGTAAGAATGATAGAGCTAAGTGTATATTCTTTTCTTAGGGATAAGATGATGTTACAAATGATTGGGGAACCCTAAATAAGGAATATTTCGATTTACAGTAGGGAATATTCTTATTACAACTGTCTAATCGCCTAGTACGGAATCGTACGATCTTATTTTGGGATTCAGGCCATGATCTTGGGGACGTGGCAGGAATCTAGTTCATTCTGTTACAAATCCATAACGGTACTATTTTGGGGTCGAGCACACTTAGCCCCGGTATTCCTCGAACTCCTGTCTCTGAGTCTGGTCCACCGATTTCGAACTTGACCTCTCCCGAACTTGGGCCTAGGGCGGAACCTTGAGGTTATAAATCAGGGGCATATGATTTTGACCATATACAAATAGTCCCTGCATTTCTTAGAATAAGATGATAAGAAATGATTTGCACCTCAATTCTCGAGCTTCTCACGATGACGTCATGCCCGTGACATAGGTGCTTTGAAATGACCGAAAATGTCATGTCGATGCTCTTCCCCAAAACATCAAATGTGTGCCAGTGTTGGTTGGCCACTAGCTTCGCCAAACTGCCATCGCCTTTCTATAAATATGAGGCTACTATGTTGAACCAAAAAACTGTACGCATTTCATCTTCGTTCACTCTGATTCTTTCTTTTACTTCTTTCTCTAATCATATGTTTTTATGGTCCGAATCTGCGATCATAAGGTCACATGGCAGCAACTTTACCAGTTACGCCAAGGCTCCCCTTTTCAAACCTTTGATTTGAAACAATGAGAGAAGGGCGCAGAATCCTTCCCGTATCAGGAAATATACGAACTTTATCTGTTGCTCATTTCCCTTAACTTTAACCTGGTGCAGCACTTCATTCCTTTTGCTTTCCATGGAATGAGGTGGCACTATCATCTACTAAATTTTGCATCCCTTATTGGCACAATGTCCCAAGGACAAACATTCTTGGATCGTGGCTCGTTCATCTTGCAACATTTTTGGTTTTTCTTGTGATAGAAGGCAAAGCTACATCTTCTTGTCTTCCCTTATGGTCTTTTACTTTTGCTGCTCTTTTTTAATGGATTATGGCGCAAAGTTTCAACAAAATGCTGAATCCCCATTGCTGGAAGTATAGTTACATTTATTGAGGGCTTTCTGCCCCAAATCTCTTTGGGTACAAAGACATTTCCAAAGGTCAAAATAGGATCCCGGGGAAGGAGTCTCCCGAAGATGATGCTTTCGGGGACGTGGCCTTAAAAGTAGATTAGGTTCTTGGCTTTTGTTTTTTTGCTTCTTTTTTCTTGTGTAAGCACCCTTCGTGGGCATTGTAGTTATATTTTGTAACCATCTCTTGGAAATTTAAAAGGATCCCTTTGTCTTCCTTTTGGCTGGTGTTGAATTCCATACAGTCTTTACTTGTGAAAATTTTGATTGTATAACTTTAATGACTAGTCCGAATACCAGACTCAAGACATAATAAAACCTTAGGTTTTTAATTGATCAATATAATACCCTTTAAGGCTCTTGTTAATCCTTGATCTGAGCTCAAATCGATTTGATGCGAACTCGAAACATCGGGATTCCTGAGTACGAGTTAAGTGAGAGAAAGGTCTCGAATTTGAAATAAGGTTAGCCCTTAGGCTTCATAGATGATCATCGAGTGAGAACTCTCTTCAAACTCGGGTATACCTTGGGCTTAGTAGTCGAGCGATTACTTGCTCGAACTTGAAATAAAGTTAGCCCTTAGGCTTTTCTGTAGTCCCCGAGTGAGAAATTTCTCAAACTCGGGTAGCCCTTTGGCTTAGTAGTCGAGTGAACACTTTGCTCGAACTCGAAATAATGTTATCCCTTAGGCTTTTTTGTAGTCTCCGAGTGAGAAATTTCTCAAACTAGGGTAACCCTTGGGCTTAGTATTCGAGTGAACACTTTGCTCGAACTCGAAATAAAGTTAGCCCTTAGGCTTTTTTGTAGTCCCCGAGTGAGAAATTTCTCAAACTCGGGTGGCCCTTGAGCTTAGTAGTTGAGTGAACACTTTGCTCGAACTCGAAATAGATCGATAAAAAATGAATTAATCTTTGACTCTTCGATCGTGATGCCAATTTCCTAAAGTCATTGATTGGAGGCGACTCACGGTCGGCTTTTTGGCTTCCTCAGTACGCTTAAATGACCTCTATAAATATATAAACTTCACAATCTTGCAAACTTTATTCTCATATTGTTCTCAAAGCCTCATTATCTCTTTCAATTTCTCCAAATTTTCTCTTCTCTTCTATTAGTCCTTACTTCATTATCAATATTCTCTATTTTCTTGAATTTCTGCATTATAATGGATAAGACCTCTAAATCGGTTACCCAAAAAGAAAAATCTTCTTCATCTTCTCGAACGACCAAGAGTAAACCGGCAGTTCCCCCTCTTATTGAGGAGTGCATTCCTCCGCCATGCAAAATAGCATCCGATTCAAGATCGAGAAACCCGTATCGACACCAGGTTGATGCGAGCCCATGTCTCGATATGTCAGTTTGATAACCAAGGATGAGCTCGTGCAAGTTAAGGAGGACTGCAAGTGGGAGAATAAAGAAGTAGTGATCCCTTCCCCCGAGGAGGATATCACTACATATAAAGTGGGGTACTTAAGCGTGTATACCTACCCATTCAAGCTGGGCCCTGCAATTCCATCTCAGGGTCCCATAGATCCAGTTATTCTCGACTTTTTCCAACGATATCGAGTGACGCTTGGCAAGATCTACCATTCATTCTGGCAAATCATTAATTTGATCAAGTTCTTTTCGAGTCAGGTCGAGGGGATGCCTTTCACCCTCGACCATCTAATTAGACTCTATAGTCCTCGACTTTATCGCGGTGGCTTGATAAAACTGCAATGCCGATCCTTGAAATCTCTCTTCTCCAGTATCGATGAGGACAAAGACCGAGGGTGGATGAGCCAATTTGTCCGAGTTAGGACCTCCGACCTAATTCCTACTGAATGGATGTCGTTCCCCGAGGAGTGGAACATGAAACGTAAGTACATAGTAGGTTTATACCCCGCTTTCTCTTCTTTTTCTCGGTTTTATCTTTTCCCTTGGTCTAACCCCTTTTCGATGGTGCAGCTACTGCTTGGTTTCCTGGAGGGGTCCCGAACCTTGAAGGCTAGGTTCAAAAGTTGCCTTCCACTTCCTTTTATTCGGAGCGTTGCTGGTGAGATTTAGCCAAAGGCTGATATGAGGCCAAAAATAATAGTGAGTTCTCTTATTTGTTTACATGTACTTCCTTAGTGGAATACTTACTTCAATTTTGTGCAGGTCTCGGAGACACTGTTGCTATGCGGACGACCCCGACTGGTGAAGAAGAGATCCTGAAACCTTCTAAAGAAAAGAAAAGAAAAAGGGAGTCACTTACAAATCCCTCGAAGCCCAAGAAAAGCACGGCTCGAAAGTCCAAGGCCGATACGGTGGCCTTATCTCCGAAAATAGCCCAACGCCTTCAGAATCAGGAAGAAGAAGAAGATGACGACTGCCTTTCGATAGCTCGTAAAAGAAGAAACACCGGTGCTTCGAAGTCCATCGAGTCGGTGATGGTTGATGTGGTTCATTCCAGAGTCGAAGAGATCTCTGAGGGGTGTTTAAACAAAGTCTCTGAGCCATCTGGCAGTAAAAAGACACTTCGCCTAGGAGGTCATTTGGGGGAGGGGCCGAGGGGCCCGATCTCTAACCCTTCAAATAAAAGAGAATGCCCTGAGTGGATCACTTAGGGTAATGACTCACCGCCTGGTCCCGAGTTCTCCGAGGGGCAAATTCGAGATGCTCAGAATATGAAATCTTCTAAAGTGGGGGCGAGCCACGAAGGGTATGACATCTTTCGAGAATGACTCACATGGATTGAAGATGGCCCCGACCCAGATTCTTCTTTTATCTTTGATGAGGCTCGTCGACTCTTCAAACAAGCGAATTTTCTATCCTTTAGAATTACACATGCACTTTGCTTTTGCTATTCTGAATCTAACTTTTCCCATTTTTATTGAAGGTTGTGATGCTCCACAAAAGGGCATTTTCCAAGTCTCGAGCTGATCTCGCTCAATGTAAGGCTGATCTTAAGAAGATCTCGTAAGAGATGGACAGTCTTAAAACCCTCTATGTCAAGAAAGAGGAGGAAATCAACTATCTTCGAGCCGAATTGGCAAAGGCTTATTAACAATGAATCAAGCTTACCGAGAAGGTAATATTCCCTCTGAAGTTTTGTCATGGACCAACTCGTTCGGTATTCTAACAACTTTATTTTGCAGTTTCAACGAAAGAACGAACTCAGCTTCGAGTGAAGCTCAAGATGAAGGAGGCCGAAACCTTGGGCTGAAGGCAAAGCATGGACAATCTTGCTTCTGATAAAGAAACCCTTCAGGAGCAGCTGGCTTCACTCGAACGTCAGTGCTAAAGTGTAAAGGAGGAGGGCCTGGCTCGAGGCCGAAAAATCGAGGAGCTTAAGGTTAAATTTTCTGTTGAGCTGGCTAAGGCCAAATCTGATGTTGAGGCAATTATGTCCTCGTATCGAGCCGACGTCGAAGTGGCTAATGCCTGGGACAAGGATATCTTTACTGTAGCCAAAGTTAAGTTATCATGCGCACTCGAGCATGCTAGGTGACAGACCCGGAGGGAAACCCTCGAGGAGGTGCACGCTCGCAGCTTTGATCTTTCAGCCGATATTGAAAAGGCGAAGACCTTGGAAGAGGAGGCCGCTGCTCTGCTTTCTGATGAGGATGATTCAGCCAGTGGCTCCAAGAGTGGAGGAGATGAAGATGAAGTCCCCGAGGGTGAGGTTCTCGAAGATATGGCCCCTAAAGATGTGACCCCGAAGTAGTTTTAGGTTTCCTCATTTTGTTTTTGTACAAGTGTCCCTTGTGTAAATATCTTCTGTAACAATCTTTTGGAAATATAAGGGGAACTTTTAATCTCATTTTTGACTCGAACTGAATTTCATATTGTCTTTATTTATAGAATACTTCATTTGTATAACTTGAATGATTGGTCCGAGAATTGGTTTGGGCTCGAGATATAGTTAACCCTTAGATATAATAATCCTCGAGCTAAGTTTAAATCAATCCGATGTGAGCTCAAGATATCGTACGGAGTCTTGAACTATAAGTTTTTGGCTCTTAAGCCTTTCAAAGTTGGCCTTTGGGCTCTTACATATCGGCCTTTAGGCTCTTTAAGTTGGCCCTTAGGCTCTTTAGATTGGCCCTTAAGCTCTTTAAGTTGGGCCAATTTGGCCTCTAGAACGGCTATATAATTTTTCTCTCACTTCGGCTAAAAGACTTAGTGAAAATTTAATTATGCCTTAGCATGTGTTTTTTGTACCCGTTGAGTTTTTAGAAGGTTTGACGTATCGGGACCTTGTTTCGGTACTGATGATCGAATACCTCTTGAGGTTGTATTGAGGGAAAATGTTATCGAAGCCTTTAAATTGTTCGGGGGCTGAATTTATCGAAGCCCATGAAATTGTTCGAGGGCTGAATTTATCGAAGCCCATTATATTTTACTTTTGTCGAGGGTAGCCTGATTTAACCAGTTTATACAAAGTGTTTGAAGTCCTTTGATTTATAGCAAAAGTCGGATGTCTCCGAGCCGCATTATTTAGGCCATAGCCTTTTTACATGACTGTAGTCTTTAATACGGCAGTAACCTTCGGGAATGTCACTTGGACTTGTTACCCGAGAACTTTACGAACTTGTTCAAAAAGTTAGTCCCCGAGTATATTGGCCTTGGCCTTTGTTTCGAGGGGATGCCTCTTTGAGGTCTTATGAGTCGGAGTTTTTGGTGACTCGGGTGTATTGGCTGTCAATGGCAGTCCCCAAGTATTCGGGGGTGCTTTTATGCTTTGGCTCTTGAGTTATTTCCCGTAGGATTATAAGTGTAGAGCTCGTATAATAGTATACTTCTTTGAGACGCAAAGTGTTTTTTATATAAACAGAATGCTTCTTCAAGTAATTTGATACATGCGTATATGTTTTTTCGCCGGAGCTCAACTATTCTATATGGACATGGTTCATCTGACCGTTTGGCCCATTATAAAGTTTTCCCATCGAGGCCCTCTTAGGCGTGAAGTATTTTCCTTGAAAATATAATCTCCGAGGGTGATGCCCCCTAGTATTCGAGGTTGATTGAAAAGAAGCCTTGGATACTGTTGAGTTCTCCTAAGGTAGCACATAATTGTTGTCTCGTTAAAAACCATGCTGGTAACACCTATTTGGGAAAAAATCCGAGCTAAGGGAAAAAGAGTGCAACGTATGCTTTAAAACCTAAGGCCTTCGTGTAAAAAAAGGTGTCTTCGAGATCGCGCACCTTCGAGAGCTTCGATCGAAAATTTGTAATAAATTAGTTTTAAACTCAAATGGACAGTATTATCGTTCGAGTAATGATATTTTCCAATTTATAGCTTCACCTTCCAACTTGCCGAGTTTGTAAGATCCTTTACCAACAACTCCGAGAACTCGGTACGGTCCTTCCCACTATCCATGATTGTTGGT
The DNA here is from genome assembly GCA_026770625.1 of Nicotiana glauca. NCBI lineage: Eukaryota > Viridiplantae > Streptophyta > Magnoliopsida > Solanales > Solanaceae > Nicotiana > Nicotiana glauca. The sequence continues at coordinate 126,033 of MU722871.1, forward strand.
ATCTTCGATAGCCTTGATCTTATTTGGGATGATTTCGATACACCGATTTGACTCCATAAATCCGAGAAACTTACCCGAGCCAACTCCGAAGGCACATTTATCCGAGTTAAGCTTCGTGTTACGTTGCCTCAAAACTTTGAATGTTTCTTGAAAATGAATTAAAATGGTCCTCTGCGCGCAGGGACTTAACTAATCATATCATCGATATAGGCTTCCATTGTTTCACCTATTTGCTCTTCGAACATCTTGTTAATTGGGCATTGGTACGTAGCTCCATGAACCTAGGCCTCCTCTTTTACTTCACCGGCTTGAACCTGGAATCGGTGCTTGGGCGATGCGTGGTGGTTTCCGGTGGAATCCCTGTTATATCTGAATGGGACCAAGCAAAGCAATCCTTATTATCATTAAGAAGCTGAATGAGTTTTTTCCTGAGTTCGGGAGTTAATCCCGTTCCCAAGTGTACTTTTCTCTCGGGCAATTGACTTGGTAGCACCGGACTCTTCGGGAACGACGAAGGTTCGAGGAATAAATACTTGAATTTTATTTAAAAGTATAGAGATTACCAGGGCGTCGTTGTGAGGCTGAGATATATCTTTTGCCTCCTCGTCATAGAATAATAGGACGTCCTCGGGCACATAGCTCCAGTCCACTTTTCTCTTGTGATTGATAGTTTGGTGCACTTGAATATAGGTAGTTGAGGGACATCGACTCCGCCAATGATCATGTGGATTACATGCCGTGGTTCTTCTTGCTCATTTTTCCTTGCATTTCTCCCCCTGAAGTGATTCTTGGCCCGATCACTTAGAAATTCTCGAAGGTGGCCCTCGTTGAACAACCGAGCCACCTCTTCCCTTAGCTTCCGGAAATATTCTGTTCTATGGCCATGTGTACCGTGATATTTGCACATCAAGTTAGGGTTTCTTTGAGAATGATCGATTTGTATAGGCCTGGGCCACTTGGTGTCTTTGATTTTTCCAATAGCCGACACAATCCCTGATGCATCTACGCTAAAGTTGTACTCCGATAACCAAGGTGCCTCTGCGGGATCGGTATGCTTATCGAATCCGTTTTTACATATGAGTCCCCGAGAAATTTGACCCCGATCATTATGAGGAGTGTTTCGACCTCAACCGTGGTTCCTTCGATCGATATACGGTTGATACCTTTCCCTGTATGATTTTGATTCCCTATTCGTATCCCTCGGGGCTTGGCCACAAACATGTTAGGATGAACTGAACCTGAGGGGCTCCTAATTAATCGTCCTCAACCCTGATTTTTGACTGTAACGGTTGTGACATCTGACCACGTCACAGATGGATACTCGATCAAGTTCTGTTTTAGTTATCAAAAAGCAACCGAGCTTCGCTCATTCAAACCCTGCATAAAGTCCTGTACTGCCCAGTCATCGGACAACGGTGGCGGTTCTATTCTTTCCATTTGAAACCTGGACACGAATTCCCTTAACATCTCGTCGTTCCTTTGTTTTATTTTGAAGACATCCGATTTTTTCGTGGCCACCTTTGTGGCTCCGGCATGGGCTTTAACGAAGGCGTCTGCTAACATAGCAAATGAATCAATAGAGTTATGAGCTAAGTTGTGATACCAAATCATAGCTCCTTTTGATAGTGTTTCCCCAAATGTTTTCAACAACACTGACTCAATGTCATCATCATTCAAGTCATTTCCTTTGATCCCACAAGTGTATGAAGTAATATGTTCGTTAGGTTTGGTTATCCCATTATATTTGGATATATCAGGCATGCAAAATTTCTTACGAATGGGCATCTGGGCTGCACTCTGAAGGAATGGTTTTTGTATGAACATTTTGGCATCTAGACCTTTCAAAACTGGAGGTGCCCCAGGTATATGGTTTACACGGGAGTTATAAGTCTCCACCTTCTTATCGTTATCCTCAATTTTCTTTTCTCCGGACTCGATCCTCTTAGTGAGCTCTTTGAACATTTTCATAATGGTAGGGTCAGCCCCCGAGTCGTTTCTATTTGGCCATTCCGGCGTTGGTTTAACATGTCGATTGTTTTCATGTTCAGCTACACTCGGGGTCTTATTTTGACTTTGAAGTTGAGCGATGGCGATTTATTGAGCCTGCAACATCTCAAATATCACTTGAAGGCTGACTCCCTCATCTCCTACTCCTGGTATTCCTTGGTCCCCTGGTCGAGCGTCCCTACGTACACTCCCATCGGGGTCTGTGCCTAGGTTGGTGTTTATAGCAATATGAGAACCAACATCAACTAGTTCCATGTTTGGCACTTTCCCAGGGTTTACAGGTGGTACACCGACCCTTATATTGTTGTTCTCACCAAGACCTTCGTTGTTATGAACAGGTGCGTTTTGTGAGCTAGACATATTTCAGCCAGAAAATAAAAAATTCTTGACAAGAAAAAGTGTAAAAATAACGTGTGTAATAAGAATAAGTAAAGAAATAAACACTATTATCTTTAGCCCAATGGTGAACGCCAAACTATTTACCTCAAAAATACGAGTAACGATTAAATTTGATTTGTGGTTCTAAAGATACATGATTTAATTCAATACCAAGTAATAATCAAGAAGTATGAAGTAGAAACGAAAGAGAGAAGTGAATCAAACCAATGTTACTCAACATCAGTGACCTGGAGCCCAGGGACTTCGAGGTAGGCTTGGTATTATAAGAACAATTAAATAATAAAAGCAAAGTAAGAACAATAGAGCTAAAGGACAATGCTGAAAAGCAGGCAAAAAAGGTAGAGTGTATATTCTTTTCTCAGTGGTAAGATAATGTTACAAATGATTGGGGGTCCCTTTTTTATAATAGGAGAACCCTAAATAAGGAATATTTCTATTTATAGTAGGGAATATTCTTGTTATAACTGTCTAACCACCTAGTACGGAATCGTAAGATCTTATCCTGAGATTCGCGCCATGATCTTGGGGACGTGGCAGGAATCGAGCTCATTCTGTTACAAATTTATAACGCTACTATTTCGAGGTCGAGCACACTTGGCCATGGTATTCCTCGAACTCCTGTCTCCGAGTCTGGGCCACCGGTTTCGAAATTGACCTCTTCCGGACTCGGGCCTAGGACGGAACCTCGAGCTTATAAATCGGGGGCATATGATTTTGGTCGTATACAATATATATTTAGAAACATTCATAGAAGTAGTATCCATCAAATATATAGTTAAAAATATTCAAATACTATATTTCTAAACTATCAAAGAATATTATTTGATTCTCCAATTATTAAATATTATATCTTTCAAAGCTATCAAAGTATAAACTATTTGATTCTCCAATTATTAATATATACAAGTTTATGTATGTTGCGAAAGATTTTTCACATAATCATTTAACAATTTAGCATATCACAAATTGAAATGTTACTAGTGATATGAGCTAGCTAAGATCTCAATAATTTGAATTTAGCTATTGAAGCCCGTATACTTATGTATTATGAGTCCATGACTGCCATATTAGTACTAGTTTTAGTTTCACAAGCCTTCAAGGAATAGGAATCCGAAAAACAAAAGGAGAAGGGAAAGAAGGAAATTATCCTAATACAACACAAACAACGGAAAAAATTAACCTAGGTAAAGGGACGGAAGCCTATATATTGTTGTCTCCTCTACAATATAATGAGCTGCAAGTTTTTCATTGTTTCTTTCAATATTCTTCCTAGCGCTTTTGCAACAAAATAATGGCTACTAAAACCATAAATCCCTCTTCTCTTCTCATAATACTACCTTTAATCATAGTAGTAGCTTTTTCTTCCACTGCCGTCTCCACCAGAAAACTACTCCTATCATCAGCTCCTCCGACGTCACAACCACCAATATCTAATAACATAAAGTTTCTTAATAATAATAATATTATTACCACATTATTAACTCCTTCAACTAATTCCGATGAATTTAAAGAAGACCCAAAACAGCTTCTTGGAATGAAGGATGACTTTGTTCATTGTAATTATTATTATGGGTGTCATCATCATGGTCACGGCCGATTAAGCAAAATCCGCGATAAGGTTTTTGCGGTTATTGAACTTGTGATTGTCGCTATTACTGTGGTCTTCCTTCTGTTGTGTATAGGCTATTGTGTGTTGGAAAAATGTTGTGTATCATGAAAACAAAATCAGGGTTCGTTTAGTTTAGGAAATCTTAGTACTCTAATCTTAGTATTTACTTTATGCATTGTACTTCATTTTACACCTTGTTTGGATGGCTGTTGCTTGTTGTATTGTATCGTATTGTTACTGTATGTATAATTTTTGTTTTGATTGTAACTTAAATTTTATTATATCGTATATTTTAAATCCATCGTTGCTTAACAACGAAAAGTGCCAATTCATGGAACGACCGATTTGGTGTGGTCGCGTTGTTTCCAACTTATTTTTTCTCGCATCTTGCCTTTTTTTAATTATTAAATACAATTAGACCTCTCTATAATAACATCCCTATATAACAGTCATTCACTATAAAAGCCAAATTTTTCTCAGAAATGATCTTTATATTATGTTATAATATATGTCTTCTATAACAATACTTCACTATCAGAACAAATAAGGTTCTTATAAAGAGGATTGAATGTAATCTTATTTGATCCTTTACCCTACCTTTTTATATAATAATATTACCTCCGTATCTTACTTTTTCTTTATAATATTGCAAGTTTATTCTTCATATTGTTGATGCATGACATCATAAAACGACGACAAATAATACAATATATTCAAACATTGTATATATCAAAACGATGCAATACAATATAATAACATGACGATCCATTATGAATAATATATAACTGTCACGCCCCAAAATCGAGAGACACGACCGGCACTCAACCGGAGGACCCTAGTCAAGCGGACCTGGAATTGTCTTTCCTATCCTACGCGTTACCCCGTGATTCCAATATACATTATTCTTTTGAAATAGCAATTTAGAATTCAACACCTTTTTACAAAACATACATAGCATACATGGTTACTTAGCGTGGTTTACAACTTACATCGCCCAACGTACAAAATACATGTTTACATAAGTTCTCAACCCACAATTCTTGTCTACGGAGCCTCTAGGGTTACAAAAGAGTGATACCATACTTGCCGGTAATAAGGCCCCGGCTATACATATACCTTACACAAAAACCAAAACGAGACTCCGGAATAAAAGAGGCTTGAGCCACGTAGGGCCCCGAAAAGAAAGGGGCTCACCAATACAGCTGACGGAGAGTGAAGGAGTGCTACTACTGGTGGACTGGAGTACCTGCTATAGAACCACCTACAATCATAACATGAATGTAGCGCCCCCGGCAAAAGGGACGTCGGTACATTTGAATTGTACTGGTATGTATGAACAAACTTTACCCCAAGTAAGATCAATCACTACATAGATAACAAATAGTAATAGAATCATCAATCAAATGTACATGAAAGGTACAATCAAGTTAAACAAGTTTACAATCTCTCCTTTTCCCCTCCAACATTTTCACATCAATGATTTCACAATATTTTTCATAATTTCATTTCAATAGTGATTTCGATCACTTTTCCATCCTTATTACCTCGGCCACCCTTATCGCCACAACCCATACCTTATTACTTCGTGTTGCGGCACGCAACCCGATCCCACCGTACAAGTCAAAATTCACAAACAACACAACAACAACAACAACAATTCACAAAGAACAACAACAACAATTCTTAAAGAACAACCACAACAATCCACAAGAATTTCTGTAGCCATCAATACCATTTCCATCATATTCAACAACTCATATGCATTTTAGTCACAATGATAATTGCCCACGACAAGCCATATATGTTATTACCACAGTTATTCCAATTGCATCAATTACGATTTCTTTCCATCATTTGTTTCTAAACTCTTGCCACATAACACTTTCACAATCACATTTGGTTTATTTCCAATTACTTACACCATCATATTGGAAAAACTTAACCAACAACGTTCAAAATATATTAATCACAAGAATTCATGAAATAGGCCATCTTGCCTTGACACCTGTGAAACAACCAAAATTCACAAATAGTTCACATAAATAACACGTACCAATTTTTTGTACTCCAAACAAGTTGACTTTACAAAGGTTAAAGTTAGCCATTCATACCTCAAATTCGCCCCTTAATGATACTACAATGCTCTAATACACTCAAGAAATTTCAATCTACAATACAATATTCAACAGGACCAATATTAGTAACAAATTCCATAACTTATGTCATTTAGGCATATTATCAAACACGTTGTAGGTATAAATCTTTCCAGCTCATATCTATAGTATTGGTTCATCCAATTATCACTATTGACCAACAATTCATACCACCATTTTTCTCCAAAAATTTATACTCCTAACATCACATGTGTGATCAGCCATTCACACCCAACCAACAAAATTTCATCAAGTAATCATCTTTAAATCCCTACCATGGTCATGTATTTAAATTGGGAATTTATGGCTTCCAATCACCATACCATAGG
>MU722876.1:0-11506 GCA_026770625.1 Nicotiana glauca
CGGCTAGGGTTTTCACTCTGGGACGATGAGTGTATAATGTGTATGTAATGTTTTGATTGTATATTTAAAAGCCTCTGATGATCTGGAACCGTTGGATCAAATGTACCAACGGTCCAGATGCAATTACACCCAAAACGACGTCGTGTGAATTAATAAGGCTCTCATCCTCAACCGTTAGATGAATCAAACGAAAGGTCTTGATTGTTTTAGATGAACGACGTCGTTTCATTTTTAGACAACCGCTATTCCTGGGCCATTTGATCAATTAATCAACGGTCTAGATTCAGCTTCTTTGAACGGTGTCGTTTGGTTTATGTATAGGCGGACCGGCTGTATTATTTTGGGCTTGGTTTATGTTTATATCATTTGGGCTACTGATTTTGTTATTTGGCCCAATTTTTGTTGTATTGCATTTTTGTATTTATACACTGTATTTTCTTGATATTTTTTGTATTATATATTTTTTATTTATTTTCTTTTCTGTATTTTTGTATTACTCCTGTATTTATTATTCCTTGTATTTTCTTTGTATTTTTTCTGATTTTTCTAAAATTAAAGAGTAATTAATTTCTATTTTTGGTATTTTCTAATTGATACAAAAATGATGTTTTGTTTTAATTTTCTTTGCTTTATTTTCCAAAAATAAAAACAAATCATGGTATTTCTACACAATTATCAACAAGTTTCCACACAAAAATCATTTTTGCATATATTTTTGGAATAATTTGCTTGGGGCAAAAATAACGTGTTCACACTCGCACTCGTCCGACCATACAAACGGAGCACCCTTATGCGTCAACTTGGTCAAGGATGAGGCAATAGATGAGAAACCCTGGACGAACCGACGATAATAACCCGCCATACCGAGGAAGCTACAAATATCTGTGGCCGAGGACGGTCTAGGCCAACTCTAAACCATATCAATCTTCTTTGGATCGACCTGAATACCATAACTAGACACCACGTGTCCCAAGAAGGCCACGGAACTAAGCGAAAACTCACACTTGGTGAACTTGGCATACAACTGCTCCTCCCTCAATCTCTGTAATACAACTCGCAAATGCTTTGTGTGCTCCTCCTGACTACGCGAGTATACCAAAATATCATCAATGAATACAATAACAAACGAATCCAGATACGGCCAAAATACATTGTTCATCAGATGCATGAATGTTGTCGGGTCATTAGTCAGCCCGAAAGACATAACCAGAAACTCATAGTGACCATATCTAGTCCTGAAGGCCGTCTTAAGAATGTCTGAATCCTTGATCTTCAACTGTTGATAGCCCGAACGAAGATTAATCTTAGAAAACACCCTCACTCCCTGAAGCGGGTCGAATAAATCATCGATGCGACGCAGGGGATACTTGTTCTTCACTGTTACTTTGTTCAACTGCCTGTAGTCAATGCATATTCTCATTGTGCCATCTTTCTTCTTCACAAATAACACAGGTGCACCCTACGGTGACACACTAGGCCGAATAAACCCCTTTTCTAGGAGTTCCTGAAGTTGATCTTTCAATTCTTTTAACTCCGCTGGTGCCGTACGATACAGTGGAATGGAAATGGGCTTGGTGCCCGGCACCACGTCAATACTAAAATCAATGTCCCTGTCCAGGGGCATACCCGGCAGGTCTGTAGGAAATACATCAGGGAAATCCCTCACAACGGGAACAGAATCTATACTGGGAGCCTCAGCTCCAACATCACGCATGAAGGCCAAATATGATAGACAACTCTTCCCAACCATACGCTGGGCTTTCAAGAAAGATATAACCCTACTAGGGACATAGTCAGTCATACCACGCCACTCGATCCTCGGAACACCCGGCATAGCCAAGGTGACTGTCTTTGCATGACAGTCTAGAATAGCATGACACGGAGATAACCAGTCCATGCCCATAATAACATCAAAGTCTACCATGCTCAAAAGCAATAAATCAACTCGGGTCTCCAAACCCCCAATAGTAACAAGACAGGACCGATACACATGGTCCACAATAATAGTATCACCCACCGGAGTAGATACGTGCACAGGTAAAGCAAGACACCCCCGGGTCGTACACAAATGATGAGCAAAATATGATGACACATAAGAATAGGTAGAACCGGGGTCAAATAAGACAGAGGCATCTCTGTGGCAGACTGAAATAATACCTGTGATAGCAGAATCTGATGCAAAGGCATCTGTCCTGCATGGGATAGCATAAAATCTAGCCTGGCCGCCGCCGCCTGATCGGCCTCTGCCCCTAGGGAAACCCATGGTTGCTTGGCCTCCGCCCCTCTCTGACTGGGCTGGTGCTGAAGAAACCGGAGCAGAAGACGAGGGTTGATCCCTCTGCTAAGACTGACTACCACGACGTCGAGGAAATTTCCTCCTCATATGACCAAACTCACCATACTCTAAGCAAATACCAGATGCTGGAGAAGGGGACTGAAGGGAACCCCTCACACCAGAATGAACAGCCGATGCGCTCTGCACAAAAGAACCTTGAGCTGAAGGGGCATATGATGAGCTCTGAGCTGGGAGGGCACTAAGTGAAGACTGGCCCTGCTGAAACCCCTGATGCCACGGCCTGAAGACGCCCCACGATACTCAGGACGACCCGACTGATGAGGCCTGCAAGAACAACCTCTGCTCTGCTAAACCTGGCCCCTAGACGGAGCACCACTGAAGCTACCCGATCTACGAGGCCTCTTGGCCTCCCTCTCCTCTCTCTCCTGACGGCGAGCTGTCTCAATATCATGAGCAATATCCACTGCATCCTCAAAGGTATGACTCAGAATCCTCTCTCAGGTCATCAAAATACGGACGGGATAAATAAGTCCGTCCACAAACCTCTTAATCCTCTCCTGATCAGTCAGGACCATCCATGGAGCATAATGAGCCAACTCCGAAAATCTCACCTCATACTATGACACAGTCATATCTCCCTGACGAAGCCACTCAAACTATCTCCGCAGCTCCTCCCTCTGAGACTGCGGTACCCACTTCTCCAGGAAGAGAGTGGAGAACCCCTGCCATGACAAAGGCGCTGCACCCACCGGCCTACACCGCTCATATGCCTCCCACCAAGGGAAGGCTGCTCCAGAAAACTAAAAAGTAGTAAATGATACCCCGCTCGACTCCAAGATCCCTACTGTCCGAAGCATACGTCGACACTTGTCGAGAAAACCCTAGGCATCCTCGCCCGGAACACCACTGAAAGTAGGAGGTGAGAGCCTACTGAACCTCTCAAGACGACGTTGCTCATCGTCTGGCATAGCTGGAATCACATCATCCTGAACTGGTGCAACCGGCTGAACTGGGGCAACCTACTGAACTGGTAGTGCCTCTGGTGTCTGCAAACCCTGCACTACCTGCTCAGGCGTGCGAGCAGCGGGGGTCTGATTACCTCCCCCAGCCTGTGAAGTAGCTGCTGCAGCAGTGGCTGAGACTGCCTGAGCCAGGCCAATGTAAACTGATAGAATCTGAGCTAGGGCCTCCTGAAGACCTGGAATCACAATAGGCACAGCCAATGCCTGAACAGGTGCTGCTGGAGCCTGATCCTGAGCCGGGGCAACTGGTGGGTCAACAGGTGCTGCCCCATCGGCTCTGCCTCGACCACGACCGCGTCCACGGCCTCTGGTGGCCTCAGTAGGTGGTACAGGTGGTCGTTCGCCACGTCCGGTAGCACGGGTTATCGCCATCTGCGAGAGAATAGGATAACAGAATTTAGTTCTCGGATCAACAAAGTTGCACGATAAGAATTCCAAGAATATGAAGTTTCCTAAAGGTCTGCAGCCTCCCGAGGATAAGTACAGACGTCTCCGTACCGATCCGCGAGACTCTACTAACCGACTCATGACTCGCGAGACCAAGTAACCTAGGCTCTAATACCAACTTGTCACGACCCCAACCCGGTCATGATGGCGCCCAGCACACTACTAGGCAAGCCCGACCATTTATAACAATAATCCCATTAATTCAACAAATGAAGATAAATGCCATTTAAGTCAAGGCCTAAAATACTGATAATAATGTGGAAAAATCTAACAAATACCAATACAGCCCAACATGGACCCGGTGTCACGAACATGAGCCTCTAAAATACAGAGTAACATCCTACTACAAAGTCTGCCTAAAAGCTGATAATGCGAAAATAAAAGGATAGGGATAGAAGGGAGAATCAACGGCTGCGAACGCCCTGCAGCTACCTCAAATACTCCCGGAATAAGAACACTGGAAAGCTGGTCACGGCTAACTCAGCGTGTGAATGCCCTGGATCTACACACAAGGTGCAGGGAGTAAAGTGAGTACTCCGACCTAGTGAGTAATAAACATAACTACAGTCTGAAAGTAAGAAAACGCAAAAAATGCACAAAGTAATATATATCTAGCAGTTTAGATCAATATCAGTGAAACGGTAACCAACAAGTAATACAGTCAAGGAATAATGCATGAAAAGATGCAACACATATAACGGTACACTCTAGTACCCGCTGCGGCGTGCAGCCCTCTCTACTTATTTAACGTCGACGGCGCTCACTGGGGTGTATATAGACTCCAAAGGGGCTCCTACAGCCCAAGCGCAATATCGTGGCATCAAACAGGCTCTCGGCCTCAATATCTATGTGTGTGTGTATATATATATATATATATATATATATATATATATATATATATATATATATATCATCGCTGCGGCGTGCAGCCCGATCCATATCAAAGGAAAACATCCTCACTATCGAGTCCTCGACCCATCTCAGTCAAATAAGTTCACAGTCAATCGGGTATGACATACTATAGGGATCTCAGCCATCATATCCTTTTCCATTTAATATTCATGTATAAACACAGTTATTATATTGGTTTTAACAGTTGAAAGAATGAATGAGAGTATATGTTATGCACACAAGTGAGGAAAACACATAAGAATCCCCTAAGGATTCTACAGGTCGGCACAAGGCCCACAACACGGCAATAAGCCGAATTCACAGTGATAAAGTGTGCGTCTCAATCGCCAATATAGTAGAAATTAGCACCCGGGATGGACCAAGTCTCAATCCCCAACAGCAAATGACCCTGCACTCATTGTGGAATGCGTGTCACGCCTCAATATAGCGCTACGATGTGAAAGTCCGGGGTTTCAAACCCTCAGAGCAGCATTTACATCTATTACTCACCTCTAGCCAGCCAAAAACTAGCTCGCAATGCCCTTTCCTCTCAAATCGACCTCCTCGCGCGTCGAATCTGGCCAAAACCACAATGAATACATTACAATAGGCTAAGGGAATATAACCCAATCGAAAAGACTCAAAAAATACCGAAAATCACAAAATTTGCAAAACCCGAGCTCCGGGCCCACTTCTTGAAAGTCAGAAATTTTTACACCAAAATGTTCCTTATCTCGCCACGAGTCTAGACATGTAAAATTTACCAAAATCGGAGTCCAAATGCTCCCTCAAATCCCAATTTCTCATTCAAAAACCCAAGCCCTAGTTCTTCCCTTTTAAATCAAATTCCATGAATTTAGGTGTTGAAATCACAATTAGATGATGTTTCTAGGCCATAGGACTTACCTCCAATTGATTCCCAGTCAAAACCCTTTTAAAATATCGTCAAAAGCTCACAAGGTCACTTAACAATGGTGGAAAATAAACTTGGCTCGTGAATGAAATATTATTAAAACCCTTCTGCCCAGCTGACGAATCCTTCTTCACGAACGCGATGGCCCTCTCGCATTCGCGATAGCCAAAAATCCACTGGGCCACTTTTACTCTACGCGAACGTGGAGCCCGTCCCGCGAACGCGATGCTCTGCCTGGCCCAACTACACGAATGCGTACCCCTGGTCGCGAACGCGAAGAGCAATGACCAGGGGCCCCCAAACTCCCTCTACGCGAACGCGGGGTCCCAACCGCAAACGCGAAGACCAAAGGCCTCAGACCTACGCGAACGCGGCCTATTTCTCACGAACGCAAAGGCCAAAATTGGCCTGCAACTGCTGTGAAAAATCTGCAACTCCTCAACTCCTCGAAACTCTCCATTAGCTATCCGAATTCACCCCGAGGCCCCCGGGACCTCAACCAAAAGTACAGATATGATCTACTACCTTATTCAAACTTGCTCGAACCATCAAAACATTACCGCTAACATCAAAATCATCAAATTTCACCAAATCAAAGCCTAAGTTTATCAAATTCTTCCGAAACTCACATTCGAACAAAAACCCGACCTAACCACCTCCGATTCAACTGAAATTTTGCACGCACATCACAAATCACCTAAAGAAGCTACTGCAACTCTCGGAATTCCATTCTGACCCTCGGATCAAAATCTCACCTATCAACCGGATATCGCCAAAATGCTAACTTTGCCAATTCAAGCCTAATTCTACATCGAACCTCCAAAATTACTTCCAATTGCGCTCCTAAGCCTCAAATCATCCCCCGAAGCTAACCGAATCGTCAAAAATCACATCCGAGTCCTCTAACTCATAAGTCAACTTCCAGTTGACTTTTCCAAACCAACCTTCCCTTAAAGAGACTAATTTCCCCATTTCCTACCAAATCCAATTCGAATCAACTCAAACTCATCCAACACACATAATAATCATGAAGAAGTAATAAACGGGGAAGACAGTATGGAAACACATGAGACGACGGGTCGGATCATCACACATATGTATTGAACCTTTAGGATATAAATTGAAATTTTACGATATGACTTGAACTTTTTAGGATATGAGTTGAACCTTTAGAGTATGACTTAAACTTTTATGGATATGAATTGAAGGTTTAGGATATGAATTGAACTTTTAGTTTATGTTTAAACTTGTAGGATAAGAATTGATGAACTTTTAGTTTATGTTTTGAAATTTTAGATTGCGGGAGGATTTTGTAGAAGAGGTTGATAACGTTATTAGACATGCAATGGAACTTCAACCAAGAATAACTAAGACACAGTACCTGGTGGAATGTGCCTTTAATTGTTCTTCTCATTAGCGACAATGATGATGAGAAGGCAATGGCATGTGTTTCAAATAGTGATGGTGTAGGTAGGAATTTAATATTTCCTAAGTAGATAAAAGAAGAGCTTATAGAGGAATTATGTACTTCATTTTTCATGAGGAAAAAAAGTTTAATTGAGAGTGACAAGGTTGATGAAGACGGATGTTGTTCCGTTGGTCATGGAAGTTCCCATAAAATGGGGATCATAAGACTCTATGATGACAGAGATTATAGGAAGTTTTATACTCAACTTTCTTTCGAGTCTGATCCGTACAAGCTTAATGTGTCAGGTTGGAATTTTAGATTGCGGGAGGATTTTATAGAAGGGGTTGATGGTAATATTAGACATGCAAAGGAACTTCCACCAAAAATAACTAAGACACAGTATCTGGCAGAGTGTGCCTTTAATTATTCTTCTCATTAGCGACAACGATGATATGAAGGCAAGAACATGCGTTTCAAATAGTTATGGTGTAGGTAGGAGTTTAACATTTCCTAAGTAGATAAAAGAAGAGGTAATAGAGGAATTCTATACTTCAATTTCCAAGAGGAAAAGGAGTTTAATTGGGAGTGACAAGGGTGATTGTGATGGAATGTTTTCCATCGGTCATGGCAGTTCCCATAAAACGGGGATCATAAGACTCTATGATGACAGAGATTATAGGAAGCTTTGTTCTCAACTTTCTTCCAAGTCTGAACCGTGCAAGCTTTATGAGATATTGGTGATATATTCTTCGGATTCAGACAATGATTTGACTGACAAAAGTATGAAAATGCTAATCAAAAGAATTAAAGCTAAAATGTTTTTCAGCATCCTTCTCTACCAAGAAAAATGTTTTAGCTTTAATTCTTTTGATTAGTAGTTCTATACTTTTATCAGTCAAATCATTGTCTGAATCCGAAGAATATATCACCAATATCTCATTAAGCTTGTACGGTTCAGACTTGGAAGAAAGTTGAGAACAAAGCTTCCTATAATCTATGTCATCATAGAGTCTTATGATCCCCGTTTTATGGGAACTGCCATGACCGACGGGAAACATTCCGTCACCATCACCCTTGTCACTCTCAATTAAACTTTTTTTTCTTCTTGGAAAATGAAGTATAGAATTCCTCTATAATCTTTCTTTTATCTACTTAGAAAATGTTAAAATTTCTGACTACACCATCACTATTTGAAATACATGTCATTGCAGTCTCAACATCATTGTCACTAACGAGAACAACAATTGATCAAAAGACACACCCTGTCAGCTATTGTATCCAAGTTATTCTCTGTATCCAAGTTCATCCCGAGTAATAGTACCACGAGGATAATCACCAAAGCCACCGGACAGCTTTATGATGCCAATAAAGTAAGATGAGTTATTCAATGAAACTCGTATTGTAAAGAAGAAGAAAGAGACTGATTCAGAAAGGTGGGTAGAGCATCGAGCCTCGACTATACATGTAAGTTTTTTAGTTTTCATTAAGTATTTTGATTTACTTTTATATAAATTTTAAAATATTAATTCAATATAATTTTTCTTATAGGTTCGCTTCACAACTGATGTGGGAGAATTCATACGCAGTCAGCCACCAAACAAGTCGGCCGAGGCAATCCAACTTTCGAACGAGGATGCTAAAAGAACTGCTTTATATACTTTGAACTAGACAATAGAACTAGTTTTCGAATGAGCTTGTAATAAATGTTAACTTAGTTTTGTTAGCTTAATGTTTTGATTTTATTGATCTTTATATTTTGTTGCTTTTTAGTGTTGTTGTTGTTGTTGGCATAAAATGCCTGTTTAGGATATTTGGTAAGCTGGCAGGTGGTGTAGCTGCCAAAACAAGCAGTTCCTACCAGCAATATACCAAAAATAGCGACCAACTTTGGTCGCCAC
Organism: Nicotiana glauca; assembly: GCA_026770625.1. Lineage (NCBI taxonomy): Eukaryota > Viridiplantae > Streptophyta > Magnoliopsida > Solanales > Solanaceae > Nicotiana > Nicotiana glauca. The sequence goes on from MU722876.1 coordinate 8,876, forward strand.
TTGGTCGCTTTTCTATTTAAAAAAATAATTTTCTGGGAAATAGCAACCAAGCTTGGTCACTATAACACAGATTTCAGAAAAAGCGACCAGTTTTGGTCGCTATTTCCCAGAAAATTAACAATTTCTGAAAATATAGAGACCAAAGTTGGTCTCTTATTAATTAAAAAAAAATTAATTCATGAAGTTGGCGACCAACTTTGGTCGATATTTTAAAAATAAATTAAAAATATTTATAGTATAGCGACCAATTTTGGTCGTTATTTTTCAGATTTTAAAATATAATATTTTTATTTACAGACCAGAGTTGGTCGCTATTGTATGATTAATAATAAATATAAAAAAATATAATTTACATAAAGAGACCAACTTTGGTCGCTAAATTTATAATATTAAAATATTATAGCGACCAAAGTTGGTCGCTATAGTTAATACCCGGAATATTTGGTCCCTTTACGTTGGGGACCAAGGTTGGTCGCTAATTAGCGACCAACTTTGGTCCCTAAGGTAAAGAGACCAGCTTAATATGGACCATGCATGTTTGGTCGCTTTGTGGCCAATAAGCGACCAACTCTGGTCGCTTTTCATGGTCGCTTTTTTTCGGATTTCTAGTAGTGTTAATCTTGTCTCCAACGCTTAGTATCTTTAGTTGTTAATTTTTTATTTTAATTTGTTAGTTAATTAGCTAGGCATAAGAATCATAATATTTACAACTTAGGAATTGTTCAAGCTTGTTTTCTTGGTGATAGTGAACAATTGTAGCAAAACCTTAGTTCTTTGTGGGATTCGACTCCGGATTTTTTGACCAAATTATATTTGCAACGACCGCTTATTCTTTTTAGAACTAGAGTTGGGCGTTATCAACCATCGGCTCAATGAAAGGATAATCACAACCGTTATGACAAAGAAATAGGATAGTGGAGAAGCTATTGAAGGAAAAGCCTTAACAACATCCAGCAAAATAAAATAACCGAAGCAAAGGAAATGATAGGTAGTAATAGAAATCTAAAACTAGAAAATACGAGAATATACTAGTATTACATGTATGGAAAATATTGCAAATATATAGACATTTTGTACACCCGATTAGAACATTCTGCTAGATTTGACACATTTTTATTTTTACTTTTAAAGATCTAAGGATATTCTTCCCATTAAATCAAGATAATTAGTCTAGCTATACTGTATACATGATCAACCAATTACTAAATCTTTACAGAAATCACGAATAATGTTTAACATAAGCCTAGTTTCAAGTCAAAAAAATTCATAGTTATTCGTAGTTTCCATGCTTATATCATGGATTGAAACTTCCAAACTTCACGGCCAAGGTTGACTTTATTGTAAAATTGAGATTATTTCATATCTCTTCATATCAAAGAAGGCCAATGAGGGAGGCGATGCCGAATCCAACCATGGGCTTGCAGGTTTGGCGAAATCCAATTTTTTGACGTTAAACTCTATATATATGTGTGCGCGAACACAAACATAGATAGAGTTAGAGATATACTTAGAACTCAAAACGTCTAAATTCTGGATTCACCACAGATGATTTGGCCCGAATTAGGCCACTGTTTGTGCTTCATCTCATGGTTCTACCATCTTTTATATCGGTACCATACCACATTTAGTGGTGTACATAATAGATCAAACATAGTGTAGATGTTCACAGACCAAAGAATGTGATGTCAACACAACAGGATCATGATACTTAACCCTTGTCACTCTCCAAAAGGCAAATGTTCTTATAAGTTAACAACCTTGGCTAAATCATTAGTAATTATATATTTTATATGTTACTCACATTTTATTAAATTTTTTGGGGGTTGAGGAATTCTAGGTAAGGAAAGGAATAGTTAATACGAGTTGAACCTTGCACTTACTAAAATATAATATATAAAGTAGTTTTAACTTTTAAAGTGGGCACAAAATCTTATAGCTATTGAGTTATACAAAGATGCATTCATAAGCAAACTAAGAAATATTATCTTGATCCATTATGTGTATTTATAGCTCCCTTTCTGGGTTTCATCATACAATTGTTAGATAAAAAATGACAACTACGTTGATATTTAGGTGATCGAAAGAGATATATATATTTTTCTTATACTGATTTCTTTTAATCGAACCTATACCTATTGTGTGAAAAACTCTTGCCGATTGGTACCCGAAAGATGAAAATTATATTACCAGGCGGTTTCAAGTAAAGGATTCTTATTCTAGGCTTGAGTACTCAAAGAATACATGTCTGTGGTTGATATTCCTTCCAATGCAAGAAATCCCTATTAGTTACTGCGTTCGTAATTAAATATTAATACATATTTAATGATGTCCTAATACAAATATAGGGCGTCTAAGTAAAAGTTATTGAGTTGGGAAGTCCGAACCGGTAACTAATATAGTGGCTCCTCCCCTGCGTTCGATTATCAACTACAACCACTTGAAAACTCAAAAAGAAACAAAGGAACACTTGAAAATTAATGATCTGCTTATTGCTTGGAAAGAGATATATCAGCAGCACTTATGCAAACATGCATCTTCTCTATATATCATTCTCTCCACTAATACACTGTTTCATTCTCTCCCTGAGCTCAAGAGCACCAAACCCTAATTCTATTTGCCCCATCCTCCCCC
>MU722876.1:15101-26110 GCA_026770625.1 Nicotiana glauca
GTGAAAGATTCTTCATAATTCTTGAATTTTCTTCCCACTTTTACAAATGGTTCTTGATTCAATGTTATATTGAAAGAATTCCTTATGGTTAATCCTAGTGAAGATGGGAAAAGTTAAATTGTTCTTCTTCATCTTCAATTATTGATAAAGACCTTAAACTTTCCACATTTAGTGGCCACTTCCCAATTTAAACATTTATATTTTAAGCTGAAGCAAATCCAAAATTTCAATTCTATAGGTTTAACTTCTACGTTCTTACCGCTAAAATCATTGAACTTTTGAAAATATGGCTTCATATTCTAATGTTTTTTGAAATTGCAATGATCTTCACACACACACACAATATACTTTGTGTCAATAATGCATGAACCCGGTAATTATACTTTGGATCCGTCACTGGTCTACACAACTTGACTTGCGACTTAAGCTAACACACAAAAATATAAGAAATTGTACTAGTTTCAACATTGTTACTATAGTTTCTCTTATAAGTCATGAATTTGTATATTTATACTAAAGTTTTTGATAAAATGATTTAAGTTGCTCTTAACTACAACATACTACAACTTTCGACACATATTCCTCCCTTAATTTAATTAAAACTTCCTTCGTAGCGTACATGTGAAAGTTCGAAATACATTTCATGAATTCCATCATATTACAAGCAAAGTCGCCATAAAGAATTTTCATGGCAATCTCAGAATCCAAAGAATAGTCTAGTCGCTGAAACATAGTTGCAACTATTTTTTCTGAGTTTAAATGATGTCATGGCGAAAAAATTCCAAGCTTAGATGAATATGCCACAATGTCATAGCACGTCATATGTTGAAGAACAGAATCCCCATGATAATTTAATGGATGAAGAAGCGAAGAAGAAGAAAGAAGTAGGCGATACAATAAAGAAGAAGGTATGAAGATGAAGCTTCGGAGTTTCCAAAGGAAACTTTGGACTTATGTCTGAAGTTTAGTGATACATAACGTGGTAGCATAATAGCCCTTCATATTCCAATCCTAAGCTCTAATCTTGATCGCTGGATTAAAAGGCAAAGACAAATCTGGGTCATTCATTTAATAGAGCTGATACACGTGAGTGAGCACATGCTCACATTGTAAAGAAGATTTTTTGTTAAGTTAGTTATACCATTAGCCAATAGAAAATAGGACAAGTGTATAGAAATATTTTATTTACATTCTTTGTATCTATAGGATATGGCTGTATATAAACAACAGAAGTTCTGTGAATAAAATTACAGAGAAAATTTTCACAAATTTGAATCTTTCTTTCATGGTATCAGAGCAGTTTTAGCTCGATCCATTCACAAATTTTCTCAAATATCTACCTAAATCAACTTTATCCTCTTCTCTGAATAATGCCTGGAACATAAGTTGCATCTGATCTCACAGTTTCTGCATCAACCAGCACTGGAGCAACAAATGACTCCAATCACCCTCTTCATTTGCATTCCTTTGACACTTCAGGAATGGCATTGGTTAGCTCGCCATTTGATGGTAGAGGATTTTCAGGATGGAAAAGATCTGTCCTCATTGCAATCTCTGCAAAAAAATAAGCTTGGGTTTATCAATGGATCTTGTGTTGAACCAAAATTGGATGACAAGGATTACCCATTGTGGAGTAGATGTAATGACATGGTTACCTCTTGGTTGCTGAACTCTTTGACAAAAGAGATAGGTGACAACGTCATTTACTAAAGAACAGCTAAGGATCTTTGGAGCAGCCTGGAACAGAGATTTGGTCAGTCTAGTAGAGCCAAGTTGTACCATCTGCAGAAGGAAATTTCAAAGACAATCCAATGAAACAGCAGCATATCAGCTTATTTCACCACACTTAAGAGACTTTGGGATGTGTTGGACTCTCTTAACTCACATTTAGGATGTACTTGTGCATGTAATTGTGATGGTAAAAGAAAAATGGCTAAATTCATGGAAGATCAGAGGGTGATACAGTTTCTAATGGGCTTGAATGATGCTTATGCACAAGCAATGGGAAATGTACTCATGTTTAGCCCTACACCTAGCATGGATCAAACTTACTCACTGTTGCTACAAGATGAAAGTCAAAGGGAGATTTACATGAGCCCACATTATCCTACTGATGGGGCTTCTTTCATGGTAGGAACACAGAACAAGTTTCCACAGAAAAGCAGCCAAGCACAGAAGGGGTGGAATCCTCAACAAAAATTAGTTAACACACAGTATAAATACAAGCCAAGGAATTCCAAATTCAATCCCAATGTTAGTTGCACCAATTACTCAAAAATAGGACATGTAAGGGCTGATTGTTATAGGCTCATAGGATTCCCTGATGAGTTTCAATTCACTAAGGGTGGAAATCTTCAAGGAACAATAAAAGCAAATGCTACAGTAGCAGACCAGCAGGAGATGGACACTCAGATGAGCACAATGGAGGAACTACAAACAATCAAACCCAGTTTTTCAGTAAAGAACAGGTTACTGAACACTGGTGAACTTAATTAAGCAGGTGCAAATTGGAAATTCAGGAAATGGAAACTCAGAAATTAGTGCCAATGTTGTTGCCGGTACTATTCTTAAATACTCAGGGACATGTCTTGCTGTTTTTAATACTAAAACCTGGATTATTGACTCAGGTGCCTCAGAACATATGTGTTTTGATTCCAAATTCTTCCTAACTTTGTCACCTTTGCCTGTGCCTTTACATATAAGTTTGCCTAATTTTTTTCAACTTTTTGTCACACACATAGGACAAGTTTGCATTCAACCTAATATGATTCTAGAAAGAGTGCTCTATGTTCCATCTTTTAAGTATAACTTACTTTTTGTTCATAAGTTATGTACTCAATTCCAATGCATCATCAACCTCACTTCTAGCCAATGTCTTTTGTAGGTCCCTTTAATGAGGAGGGGACAAGTTTTTGGTGAAGTAAAAGATGGTTTGTATCTACTCCAGCCTAGAAGTTTAGAGTCTAGAATTCAATTTAGTACAAGTGTAATTCCTTTTCCTATTCCAAAAGGAAGTAGTTCCAGTTTAGTATCTAGTAAAGCTCCCTTTTCTATTCCAGTTTTTGCTAGTACTGTTTCAGATATAATTCAATGGCATGTCAGGTTGGGGCATTTGCCTTTTTCAGTAATGAGAAAACTCAGTTTTGTTCATTTTCCTTCAAATTTTAGTAATGTGTGTGAAATTTGTGCTAAGGCAAGGCAAACTAGGCTTCCTTTTCCCATTAGTCAAATCAGGACTAAATCTCCTTTTGATCTCATTCATATAGATACTTGGGGACCTTTTAAGACTACTACATACAATGGTTACAATTATGTTTTGACCATAGTTGATGATTTTAGTAGGGCTACTTGGACCTTTTTACTGAGTACTAAGTGCAATGTTTTTTCAGTCCTGAAGTCTTTTCTATCTATGATACAAAGGCAATTTAACAAGCGAGTAAGAAGGGTAACATCAGACAATGCTTGGGAATTGGGAAATGGAACACATGAGGCTAAATATTTTCAGGAACAGGGGATTATTCATGAGACATCTTGTGTGTCCACACCTCAACAGAATGGGATAGTAGAGAGGAAATATAGGCATCTTCTGGAAATTGGAAGGGGTTTACTGTTTCAGTCCAAGGTTCCTCTCCAATATTGGGGAGAATGTGTATTAACTGCAACATTCTTGATCAACAGATTCCCTTCCAAAGTGTTGCAAGGGAAGACACCTTATGCAGTTTTGTTTGGAAAGGAACCTACCTATGAAGTTCTGAGAAGTTTTGGATGTTTATGCTATGTTTCAACTCTATCTCAACACAGAGATAAGTTTGCACCCAGAGCTAAGGCTTGTATATTCTTAGGGTATGCACAAGGCCAAAAGGGTTACAAAGTACTTGACAGAGAGACAAAAAAGAGTGTTTGTTTCCAGGGACATCAAATTTCATGAAGATTTCTTTCCTTTTCATTCACCACATTCTACTACATATTTCCCTCCTTGTTCTGAGTCCACTAACAACAACCCTACACCAGATATGACATCACATTTCATCTCACCTTCAGGTCCTACCCCTGATTCTCCTTCACATAATCTTCTTCCAGTTCCCTCACCTCATTCTCCCAATCTTGACATAGTTTCTACACATATTTCCAGTCCTAACTCACTCCCTGAGCCTGACCATTCCCCAATTCCAGAAGATTCCTATACTCATTTATATTCACCTATTCAACCTATGTCTAGGAATGTGATTCCTACACCTCCACCACCCATTAGGAAATCTGAGAGAATATCTCAAAGACTTACCTACCTGCAGGACTATGTGTGCAATGCCATTATCCTTTCTGATCTCACTAGCTCCTATTTCACATAACCTCCCACACCTACTATTTTTTCCTTTAGTGCTCTTTCTGCCACCAATCAACATCTTGTTCACTCCCTCTCAACCATATCTGAACCTAACAGTTATGCACAAGCCTCTATTCACCCAGGATGGAAAGCTGCTATGGAAGCTAAAATTGTAGCATTACAATTAAACCACACTTGGGATGTGGTAGATTTACCTACATGGAAGAAAGTCTTACCTTGTAAATGGGTGTACAGGGTAAAACATCACTCAGATAGGACTGTAGAAAGATTGAAAGCTAGGTTAGTAGTCAGGGGGGACATTCAAAGGGAAGGAATTGATAATTTTGAAACCTTTTAACCTGTGGTGAAGATGACAACCATCAGGTATCTTTTAACTGTGGCTGTGAAGAAAGGTTGGGAAGTTTCACAACTTGATGTGAATAATGCATTCCTACATGGAGAGTTGCAAGAAGAGGTTTACATAAAATTTCATGCGGGTTTCTCTCCTCCTAAACCAAATCAGGTCTGTTTGCTGAAGAAATCTCTCAATGGGCTCAAACAAGCCTCCAGGCAATGGTATTCCAGACTTGCCGGTGCTTTGAGTTTTAAGGGTTATTCTAGCTCGCTAAATGACTATTTTCTGTTCTACAAGGTGAATGGTGACCTTGTTTCTATCCTAGCAGTATATGTGGATGACATCCTACTCACAGGGGATGATGCTACAGAAATAGAACACATTACTGATTTTCTTCATTCGGAATTCAAGGTGAAACACTTAGGCAACATTCATTATTTTCTAGGCATGGAAATACTCAGAGAAAAATAGGGGTTCATCATCAGTCAAAGGAAATTTACCTTGGAATTATTGCAAGAGTTCCATTGCACAGGAACTCGGATCTCTTCACCAGTGGACCCTTCCACTAAGCTTCAGGCAGATTTGGGACCTCCTTTGGATGACCCAACCCTTTATCGCCATTTAGTTGGTAAACTCAACTATCTGACGAATACTCGACCCGACATCTCTTTTGTTGTTCTATCTCTGAGCCAATACATGCAAAAACCTTATCTTTCTCATATTTCTGCTGCTCAACGTGTTTTAAGGTACCTTCGCAAAGATCCCTCACAAGGCATTCTATTGTCTTCCCATCCTTCTTTTTATTTAATGGCCTTTTGCGACGTTGATTGGGCAGCCTGTCGTGATTCTCGTCGTTCAGTGAGTGGATTTTTCATTACCCTTGGAGGTGCACCCATTTCCTGAAAATCCAAGAAACAGGCCTCCATCTCTTTATCATCCACCGAAGCTGAATATCGTTCAATGCGTCGAGTCACGGCAGAAATTACTTGGCTTGTTCGTCTTTTGCAAGATGTCACAGCACATCCTACTTTGCTCGTGCCTCTTCACTCTGACAGTCAAGCCGCGATTCACATAGCTCGAAACCCCGTCTTTCATGAACGCACCAAACATGTGGAATTGGATTGCCACTTTGTTCGTCAACAATTTTTGTCTGGTTTGATCTCTCTCTTTTCGTTCCATCGGACTCTCAGCTCGCAGATCTATTTACCAAACCCTTATCTGAGGGTTCTCATCGGCGTATTTTGTGCAAACTGGGGGTCCATTCTCTCCCCTCCACCTTGAGGGGGGATGTTGAAGAATAGAACCCCCGTGATAATTTAATGGATGAAGAAGCGAAGAAGAAGAAAGAAGTAGGCGATACAATGAAGAAGAAGGTATGAAGATGAAGCTTCGGAGTTTTCAAAGGAAACTTTGGACTTATGTCTGAAGTTTAGTGATATATAACGTGGCAGCATAATAGCCCTTCATATTCCAATCCTAAGCTCTAATCTTGATCGCTAGATTAAAAGGCAAAGACAAATCTGGATCATTCATTTAATAGAGCTGATACACGTGAGTGAGCACATGCTCACATTGTAAAAAATATTTTTTGTTAAGTTAGTTATACCATTAACCAATAGAAAATAGGACAAGTGTATAGGAATATTTTATTTACATTCTTTGTATCTATAGGATATGACTGTATATAAACAACAGAAGTTCTGTGAATAAAATTACAGAGAAAATTTTCACAAATTTCAGTCTTTCTTTCATCATAGCACTGAGTAAACAAAGGCATTATATTACATCATAGCACGTCTCGATTGTTCATATAGAAGCGGATCCAGGATTTGAGGCTTATGAGTTTCTACCATAATTTTAAATTAATATATAATAATAGTTGGGTTCACAGTTAAATATTTTATGAATTTCTTAATAAATATAATATCTACGCAAGAGTTACTGAATTCCTAAAAACCCGTATTGAATGCTCTAGATCCGCCCCTGGTTGATATGACACTACAATGTCATTTACAACCCAACTTGGAATAAAACTATGTTTGACCTCCCAAAAATGGACGGCTAAGATATAGTGTAAGGCTCCTTTTGATTGGTGCCAACGTATGAACAGCTAGCTAGTTTCTATTACTTCAATAATCATGTCCTTATTTATACTCATAAGCAATAACAATCCGTACATTAGCGATCAGTGGCGTACACAAGATTGTTGGTAAGTAGTGTCAATATTGGAAGCAATAAACGAAAGAATAAATCACTATAATGAAAAGTGGTGTTATTTTTTATATTTATACTCAATATTTTTGTTTTGTATACGAATATATAAATATTTAATAAAAATTTTGATGAAGCGATATCATGTGACATCGCTTGCCGCAAGGTGTATCCACCCCTGCTAGTGATGTTATTCGTTTTACACGTTTTAGCTCATTGTATTAGCACGACAGGCTAAGACTTGTTAATTTACTCATATATTCAACATATTTTTCGTGTTTTGTCTAATATAGAATATGTTTAGTGAGTTATAATATGCTCGAACCAATAAACATTATAAATACTATAAGAAATCAAGAAGAAAAATGGAGAAAACAGCGAGGCCATTGAGTGGGGAACATAGAAATTGCATTAGGGTGTTAAGGCTAATAAGGAAAAGTTAAAAGGCACTGAGTATTAGTTTTAGTGGATGCTTTATTGAGGCCTTCGATAAGGACATTACCACAAAGCCAAATGTTGATGAAAATAAAAATAGTGAGAGCACTTCAATTATAATATTATAGTCAATTAAATATATCCACACATATTTCTATATATAAGGAACTGCTTTAATTTTGGTGGGTGGGTGGGTTTATTTATATTTTATAAATAATAAGTTTCTTACAAGACCCAATAATTTGAGAACATATTCGTATGATTTTGAAATAAGTTTGGAGCTTCAACATTTATATATGTATATTTAGGATGAAAACCAGTAACTTTTTAATTGAAAGTACCTAATAGTTTGTTTGTTTTTTTAAAAAAGAAGAAGATATATTTATTTCAACATATTGATTCATATATTCTTTTGGTATTACAAACTATGCCATGATAAAAGTTTAGTATTTGTCAACTTTATTCAGTATGGTTAATTAACTTATGATCATATTAGCATTTGAATCGTAGCCACATACAGTGAAGGGATAATGGTCAATTGAACATTGTTCATCATAAAATTATACTGTATATATAGGTCAAAAAAAATTTTCATATATCTATTTAAATCTTGAACACTCTTAATGAAATTCTTGATTTTGCCACTATCATAAAATATACGGTCTATATAGGACATGAATATTATATTCTATCTTAGTGGTGCCAACTTGGAGCTATGCTACTACTATATAGTACTCCATATTCCAGTTTAGTTAATTAATCAAATAAAGTTTAAATCAAGATTTGAGAAATAGTGAATTGGGGGCCACCTTTGAAATCTTTGACCAATTGTTTGGAGTATATAATGGACATAATGAATCATAAGCCACATACAATCTAATAATGAACCATTCTCCAATTTCAACTTTTGTTTTAACAAAGCACAGCTATAGAAACCATCAAATAATTTCTTTTATAAAAAGTAACACACAGTGTAAGCACTAATATTGCTGAAGTCACACAATTAGTTAAAGCATATTTACATAGCAAAATTCCCAATTGAAATTAATGTTCCAAAAGGTCAACAAAATTAGCAGTTGTGAAATATATGAAAAATGTAGCAAGTTTCATTTGCTGAAAAAGATAAGTATTTAAAATTGAACTTGCATTTTCTTTTAGAAGTTAGAGTAGTGTTTGGCATGAATTTCACTTATAAAAAATAATTAAAAAAAAAAAAAGACCATTGTTTTCACTTTGATCAAATAAGCTTCATGTTCCAAACAATATTCCCATAAAATAATACATAAAAAGGAACTAATAAGGGAAAATAACACTATATAGTCACTCTCAAAATAATAGCTGAAAAATTATATATTTTTGAATAGATATACATTATGCATGTTATATACGAAAACTATATATTTTTTCGGTTACCGAGTGTAAATAATTTCTGGCACGGGCTAAAAGTGAAAAAAATCATATATTTGCTGAAAAATTGAACCATAGCTAATATTTTTTGTAAATCCTTCAAAAGAAAACAAAAACGGTATGAAAAAAATGCTATCAAATGAAAACGACTGGACTAATTTTTTTCTTAAAAGAATGAACTCATTTGGAAATTTTTGTGTGAAGAAACAGATTAAATTGGGCCAAGCCCATTTATAATATGGGCGCAAAAAAGATGGTGGTTTAATTAGAGAAGCCCATCAGGCGTTACTGAACTTCGGAAGCACCGGCCCGTTATCCTTCCACTGCACAGAGCGGGAGCTACTCGTTGCTCTGTGAAACCAGCCTCACGCAGTCCGCCCCTCTATAGGGATCGAGCGGCCCATGCTTTCGCTTGGGCCCCGTAACCCAACTCTATGCTTGGATAGGGCAGGCCAGAAATTAGCCCACCAAGCCCAACCGTCAGAAACAGCTCAATTATTCCACCAACTTAAAGCCCCCACTTGAGTTACAAGCCCTCGTGACTGAGCTCGGCGAACAAATTTATCTCACAGCCTCTTATAAAGAAATGCAATTTAATATTCAAAGCCGATGTGGGAATGTTGTTGATTTCAATAGACGCAATGGATAGAACTTTTTTAGTGTAATGCTGCAATTTATTTGTACAACTGGTGTGTTTATTTTCTCTCAAACTACGTAATGCTAAAGGCAACCATGAAAATGATTCAGGAAATATTTCTATCACAATATAGATTATAATAATTACACCATTATTATCTAAGGAGGCATTAAGAGTTTGCCTAGTGTGGAATATTAGGGGATAAAAAAATTTGTTGTACATTATTGGAACGCATTAAAGGACCAAATTTCGATGTTCATTACATATTTATGTAGCGAATGGTTATGGTATATATTCCAGTTGTTTTAAAAAAAATTATTTTAGTTAATCTTGACACAAACTTTAATAAAGAAAAAATAAATTATATACTCCATTTGGATCCACAATAAGTGACCAATTTTGCCTTTTTATTTTGGTCCAAAATAAGTGTCCATTTATATAATCAAGAAAAAATTCAATTTGTTTTTCCAAAATTACCCTTATGTACATATCTCTCAAAAGTCTTTTACTGTTCACATTAAATTATGTTGCAATATTTAATTAAGGGTAGTTTAGTCATACTAACTATTTTTGTCTAAATTTTTGTATTTCCTTAACGGGTGTGCCCAAGGAAAATTAGTCACTTATTGTGGACCGAAAAAAGTGTGTGTGTGTGTGTGTATATATATATATATATATATTGAGCCCAGAAGATTTTAGAGCTCGTTTGAATAAGCTTAAAAAATAGCTTTTCAGCAGAAATAACTTTAAGTCAAAAAATAATAAAGTTGGGGTTGCAGGGTTTATTGTTTTTGGCTTGTTTTAAGCCATTTTAAACTTATTTTAAGCACTTTTTAACTTTGACAAATCTATACTATATTAAAAGCATGAATGCCCTTAGCGAAATGTCCTTCGCCTTTACCATTTAAAATAGGTTTCACTTTAGATAAAATGGTAAGTTTTTCCTAATATTTAGAACTTTAAAATCAACTAAATTTTTGCTTACTAAATTGTTCCTTATTTGATTATAGGGCTTTAAAAGCAAATTAATCAAAATTTTACCTTATATAAACTTTTTTACTTGATTAATACCCCTTTATCAATTCCTTTACAGCTTGTTTGGATGGTCGTTGATAATAGGTGAATTTGACTATAATCACACCTTAAATAATCACATTCTTATGTTGTTTTGATGATATATATATGATAACAAAATGCTCTTATTAGTGTTTTTAATGATTTATAGGTAATAAATAGCTAAGGAAGGCTAAGGAGCTATTTCGGAGTCAATACTGGAGAAAAGAGGCCAAAAATACAAATTCCCATTGAAGTCACATTGTACCAGCCCTTTAGTGCCGAAAGTACTGTTCCACCGCGGTTCCACCGCGACCGCGGTGAAAAGCTGTTGCAGAAGATTGAAAAACCAGAGGCACTGTTCTGCCGCGGTTCCACCACGACCGCGGCAGAACCGCGGCAGGCGCCGTAAAGTTAAGGGACCAAAGTGTAAAAACGGGATTTTAAGACCTAAACCATATTTAAACCATAGACTTCGCCCAAAGGAGGTAAGGAGTGATTTTTAGGTTATATTGGAAGGAAAAACTATTGTGAGGGATCTTTCCCAACATCTTTCTTCTTTTCTTTTTGTTTTTGATGATGAATTC
>MU722880.1:7911-29450 GCA_026770625.1 Nicotiana glauca
TTGTGCATCAGATGTATCAACAATTATTTGATAATTGTAGTTAGAATTGGACTGTAATTGTTTTAAAGTAGTTCTATTGATTAAATTGAATCTGTGCAGTTTAATAATCTGTCGATCCCTAATTTGGATCTGGAAGTAGTTTAATTCATTTTACGTAGTACTAAGTGGTCAATTAGGAAGTTCATGTTTGTTTGGCTGGAAATCTATAACTATTTTTGAATAGATACGATTAAAAATACAAAACTGTATACATATTTCATGACTAAGATATTTGAGATTGAGTTCAAGTTTAGCTAATAAAGCTTGCCGTTTAGTTTCCTGATTTTAATTCAATTGGTAAATTTGGTTAGTCACTAACAGTTGCAATAAAAAAGATGCATGAGTTGGATTCACGCTAATCTGTTGGGCTAAAAGTCCTAAGGCCCAAAATTATTGTGGATTATGTTATTTTGCCGGGCTAACATTCTAGGGCCTAAAGTACTATAAATTAGCTATGCTGGAATAACAATAGGAATAAGGCAATTAAACCATAAGTATAAAATCTTTTTGGAATTAAGTAGCGGGCTTGAGCTAAACGGTTTTATCCTTTTTGTTCAAATACGGACTTGAATCCAAGACTCGAATTTTTATTTTATGAATTAATTGACCTTTAGAAATAACACAAAAAAAAAAGAGAACTTAGATACTTTAGCTTGACATTAATAACAATGAGACGAGCCTCGCTAAATGAAAAATACAAAACTGCAGGGCCCTCAATAATGACTTATTAAATGTTAGAAATTGGAAGGACTGTTTAGATAATTCCACAGTCTTTGTCAAAGTTAACATAGACGTAGATGCTTTAAGCGCGAATAATAATAATATTACTTTCTCAAATACGGGTGCACATTTATGTGACCCAAATCCANAAAATAAAAATAATTGATCCCGTTCCGACTGTCCTTAAATTGGAAAAACTCCTTATTATACTCATTCGTCGGGTGTAACCTGTAAAAAGGAGGTGTGACACTGCGAAGCTGCTGAGTCTGCTGGAAATAAACCTTCCTGAGTCATGGTGTCCATGAACCGAAGCATACGGCCCATGACGTCCTGAAATCCTGGCATAGTCATGAAATCTGCCGGAGTAGGCACAGCTGCGGGCGCCTCGCCCTGCTCCTCAGTAGTGGGATCCTCCACAGGGTCTGCTGGTGGTGCAACTGCAATAGCTCTGGGAAGCCCTCGTCCCCTACCACGGACCGGTTCCCTCCCCCGACCTCTACCTCGGCTTCTGGCAACGGGGGGAGCAGCTTCTCCCGGGTCCGGAACATCGGCGGTATGGGTCCTCACCATCTGTGAGAGAATAAAAGAGGAAACTTAGTACACTGACCCTTGCACGATGAAGAATGAATAAATAATAGTCTTTTCTAACACCCTATAGCCCCTTGAAGATAAAAACAGACGTCTCCGTACCGATCTACAAGACTCTATTAGGTTTGCCCATAACTTGTGAGACCTACGTGAACCTAGTGCTCTGATACCATGTTGTCACGACCCATTTTGCCTAAATAGGTCATGATGGCGCCTAACACCATAGTTAGGCCATCCAACTGCGGAATTGTGATTAAGTCTCTATTTTTAGTTTAACCAAATCAGATATACTAACATTTTTCAAGTAAATGAAGAAAACTAGCAAAATCATAAAGTACTAACATAGTCATACAAATCCCAAAAATGAATATTCTCTACAGTGTATCCCAGAACCCAGTGTCACTAGCTACGGGCGACCACTAGAGTATACACAAAAATATACAAAAATAATGTCCTACTGCCTGAATCAGAATAGACATAAAATCATAAATACAGGAAAGGACTCCTTCGACTGCGGATCGGCATGAGAAAGAAGGCAGCTCATCGTAGAAATCCCAGAAAGTGCTCACTGATATGCACCTGAGTGATGTCCGGATCCACCTGCCTCAAACTCTGTACATTTAAGTATAGAAGTGTATCATGAGTACATAAACAACGTGTACTCAGTAAGTATCCCATCTAATCTCGGAGAAGTAGAGACGAGAGGTAGACTCGATACTTACTAAGGTCAATTAATATATGTAGATATACATAAATGTGAATATGGCATGATCAAACATGGAATTCTTTTGCAAGTAACGGCAGGTTATAGCATGTAGTATAATTCATGAATATTACAATATCAAGTTTATAATTTATCAAGTGAGATATTGGCAAAAACGAAGCATATATAGGCTTTTCCACAATTAACATGCGCACATAATACCGAGGCGATGGCCCTAACCAACAGAAATAAATGTGCACCTGACGTAGGTCGAAGGCGCACCTATAGATGTATCTATTCATACCGAGGTGACGGCCTAATCCAAAAATAAGAATGAAATATCAAGTTCACATACATGACACATAAATGGTCAAAATACCAAATCAAACATAAACTAACTATAGAAATAAGCTCATATACTCCCTTTTTAAGTCTCTAGTGCATACTAGGTGTTCGTGAGAACAATTTAACATAAAGGATGTAATAGGTATGATGTAGGTCCTAAACTGCCCGGACATCTAACATAGTAGTAGCTACGCGCGGGCTCTCATCACCTAACGCGTGCATAGTCCCCGCATTTAGCAGCAAGTACTCAACACAAAAACCTAAGGGGACAATTTCCCTCTTACAAGGTTAGAAAGGAGACTCACCTTGCTCTGAAGCGCTCTTTCAATCACAAGACTAGGCTCCAAGCTCAATTCGAAGCCGAACAAGCACCAACTTGTGATGTTGCGTTCAAACCCTCTCTTTGAAAGCTCCAAAATCGCCCCAAAATCGGATAAGATTTGAGAGAAAAGGGTTGGAGTTCGTATTAAATGAACTCCACTGGCCCAACGATTTTCACTTTTGCGGGCACATTTCCGCACCTGCGGAGACCGCTTATGCGGTCGTTTAGCCGCTTCTGCGGTTCAGGGGGAAGTTGACCAGACCGCTTCTGCGGTCGCCTGTTCGCATGGGCAGGACCGTTTTTGCGGTCCCAAGGCCGCATCTGCGATCCCCCTTCCCTTCTCCCTTTCTGCTTCTGCGGTCGAATTGTCGCTTATGCGGTCACCGCTTCTGCGGTCAAAGAGCAGCAGAAGCGATTTTGATAGAAGCAGCAGAAGATGTTTCTTTTCAAAGTCCGACTTCGCTCAAACCTCGACCATTTGACGCTCGGGGCTCCCGAGCCCCGCCCGAACATATCGACAAGTCTGAAATCACAAGGCGGACCTAGTCAAACCTTCGGAACACCCAAAACATTATTAATTCAAGGAACCGGACCCCAAAACGTATTGATCCAATTTAAAGAACTTCAAGTTCCTAACTTCCTACCAACGGGTCAAAACGCCCTTAAACTACTCGGATTGACCCCAAACTTTACGGGTAGGTATTATATGATATTTCGGACTTGTACCAAGTTTCAGAATTGAAATCCGAACTTGATACCTGTGAAAACAATAATTTCTTAATTTACTTAAATCTTTGAAACTTAAACTTAATAATTTTTTACATAAAATTCCATTACTCGGGCTAGGGACCTCGGAATTCGATTCCGGGCATACACCTACGTCCCATATTTTCCCACGGACCCTCAGAAATTGCCGGATCGCAATTTCTGGTCTGTTTTTCCAAAATGTTGACCGAAGTCAAACTTGGCCTTTTTAAAGAGACTTAAAGAGGCAACTAGGCTTACTCCTGCCCAAAATTCTTCTAACTTCCGAACCACCCGCCCCCGCAAGTCGTAATTTAGCTAAAGCAAATGCGGAAAATATTATTTAAGGGAACGGGGTTCGAAAATGCAAAACGACCAGTCGGGTCCTTACAAAAATAATCATATGGCATGGACTAGGTCATAATCCCCAGCGGTGCTCTACCCCACGCTCGTCATCTAGCATGTAAGTCACCTCAAAGTAACACAGTGCTATGTAATCCGGGGTTTCAAACCCTTAGGACAGTATTTACAATCTAGCTCGCGACGCCTTTGACCCTCAAATTGACCTGCACGCGCGTCGAATCTACCCAAAATCAAAACGAATACATCACAATATGCTAAGGGAACAAAACCCAAGTGAAAACAATCAATAGTGGGCACCAATCACGAAATTACCAAAACTTGAGCACCGGACCCACTTCTTGAAACTAAGAAATTTTCATAACATTAGATTCCCTATCACCTCACGAGTTCAGACATATTAAAAGTTCTCAAATCCGACCTCAAATGGTCCTTCAAATCCAAATTTAAAAGTCCAATTTCTCAAGCCCTAGTTCTTCAATTTAAGGCTTATTTTCCATGAATTTCTAGGTGGATTTCACAATAAAAATGAGTATTGAGTTCAAAAATATTACCTCAAGATGATTCCCCTTGAATCCCTCTTCAATCGTCTTCAAAAAGCTTCGAAATCGACCAACAATGGAGGAACTTAGCCTCAAATTCACGGAAATGGGCTTTTAAAACATTTTGCCCAGCACTCAATTTTAATTAATCGCGATCGCGGAAAAGCCCTCACGATCACGAAGCATAGCCCACAATTACACCACGCTATCACGTATTGCCTCACGCGAACGCGATGCTCAGAATCTCCCAACTACGCGATCACGAACAATGACATGCGACCACGATTGACAGCAATGCAAAACTACAGTCACGACCTGATTTATGCGAACGCGAAGAGAAAACCTTGATGCCCCTGAAATAACTCTACGCGATCCCGAGCCTCCTCATGTGATCGCAAAGAGGAAACATCTGCAACAGAGCTGGAGGAAACACCTGCAATTTTCTGCAATTTTCCCAATATGAAATGGTCCGATAGACCACACGAAACTCACCCGAGGCCCTCGTGACCTCAACCAATCATTCCAACATAATCCAAAACATCATTCAAACTTGTTCCAGTCATCAAAACACCTCAAACAACATCAAATTACTCAAAACTCATCGAATTCAAGCCTAAGTTTCCAAAAACATCTGAAATACACTTCCGATCAAAACCCCAACCAAACGACGTCCGAATAACCTAAAATTTTGCACACACATCCCAAATGACATAATGAAGCTACTGCAACCCTCAGAATTCCATTCCGACCCTCGAATCAAAATCTCAACCAGAATTTGTCAAAATATTAACTTCATCAATTCAAGCCTAATTCTACACCGGACCTCCAAAACCAATTCCGATCACACTTCTAAGTCATAACTCACCTAACGAAGCTAACCAAATCATAAAAATTCCTATCAGATCTCATATACAAATAAGTCAACTCTTTGTCAAACCTTTCAAATTCAAAGTTTTCAACTGAGATTGTTCCTTCAAATTCATTTCGATTTTCCTGAAAACCAAAACCAACGATCTACATCAGTCATAATACAATGCATGGGGCAAGTCATGCCTAAGATCTAACGATCAAGGTGCAAAAACTCAAATTACTGGTCGGGTCATTACATTCTCCCCCACTTAAACACACATTCGTCCTCGATCGTACTCAGAGTTGTTCCAAGAGCCAAGCAATCGCTAACTAACCTTACCATACACATACCCAGGAGTGACCCCATGTCACCCTACCTCGCATAGGTTCGATAACACATTGTAACTTGAAATTTAACAACCTAATCTAGCCCATAAACCATAGAACTACATTTCCATTTCCAAACTCATACACAAGATCAGAACCTCACATATATATTCAGAATAAGTCCGAACCAGCTGTAATAACCCATACCTACAACCTCAGGGGAAATTACATGATATACCACATAACTCAAACACTCGCATCGATAACTTCCAATCACAGCAGCTGCACATAACAACTGATTGCTGATAGAAAACCTCTTAACAACTAAAGTCTCATTCCAACACTGCCATATACTGCCAATGATAAATGAAACACATAATAAACCATAACCATTTTTCTTAGATCACCCATTCATGAAACCAATTCTCCTCTGACAAATACCACAGCAAACTTCTGAGCCGAACCTCGATAGTTATCCATCAAACATTGTGAAATGGAATCCGTTTGTATTCATTAAGGACCCCAACAATCTCATCTAACCCAACACAGTTACTCTAGTGACATGACACATCAAAACAGGCTAAAGCCACAACTTGTGCAACCTGCACACCAATAAGCAACAATCTGAACATACTCACATCATGAAATTGACTCAAATGAAAGAGTTGTACCTCAAACTCACCAGCACCATCACAACACATGGCTGAGAACCCGTCTCACATCATAGAAATAGAACACACTAATCTAACCTACAAGGTCATATTTCCACATAGCTTCGCTACCACGCGCGATCCTATCCAAATAATGCTCCACATAAAAGACGTCAAGTCACTATGCTCAAAATTGGCAACCAAGCACAATTTGATGTCTGGAACCAAAGTAAATCACTACACCCACAATGAAACAAGTAACATATACCACAAAAACCCAATAGGACATAATCGATACGCTATTCACCGAGCAACACCTAATTACTCTTCCTGCTCGACTTCCATTATGAAACTCCGATAGAATCGCACCATAGGTGCCTATAACCAACAGATCGTAATGTCTCGCAACACAAAAAGGTAACTCATAGATCCCCCTAATTGCTCATAGCTCAAAACAACCCAGTCAACACATCCATCGCCAATAGCAACTCGAAGTCAACAAAACCATCTCGATGCTGGACACATATTCGTATAGGTCTACCAATGAAACACACATCAACTCTAGTCACACACAACAGATAAATAATCATTCGAAGGTCCACAATAACTGAATTATAGCATATACTAATATCAGACTAACTTACCCACATTTTGCCATTCACAACAACAAGCTAACTGCATATGAGAACTTCCAGTCTCCAAGTCCATAAAACACATGAATTACCATATCTAATCCCAATTTCTCTACTCGCATATATAACTCACCTCTAGTACTTAATCATTCCATGAGAGATACTTTATGATTCTTCTGTGCTGCCAACAAACTCGAATATCAGCAGCTGATCTGACAAGAAGTGTCGTAATACTACCAAAGTACCATAAACTTAATCATATTTCCTCTTTCTGAAACGTATACCCTCGTCAAATTACCTCCATTAGCATTACCATTTCCTTAATAATTTGGAGATCCCTTATCAAATCATCTGAAGTTCATTTCTCTAAAAATCTGAACTGTGACCTTACACATGCAAATCTCAGTCTTACACAACATACCATATAGAACGTACCACTCTAGAATAACCACGAGAGATTGATATCCCTTACGAACCACAAATATCTACATACTCAACTAGTTAAGAGCTTTCCATTGGTCCCCCTTAGAATAAAATCACTATACATCCAATGCTCCTCATGCCAATACAAAAAATATACCTCTCTAACTGTGGTGGAAACCATCTAGAACTCCTTGGATTCCATTTGCACAACACTAACTCATTAGGACTGAATCCTTCTAACCCAATCGAGCTACACATGTCACTAAAAACCCAAGATAATTATTGCAAAACACCTATAGAAACTCATTATCTCATAAGCATCCAAAGAACTGATCATATCCTTACCATACCAACTCGACTACTACCAAGATAACCCATCTATCCGAATTCCCTTTCGATTTACCTTCAACTTGATACTCATTCTTGCTATAGCATCATGATTCCTCAACTCAGACTTACCACAAATTTTGACATCTTCTAATGAAAAACAATTTCTAGCCACACATACAACCTGAAAATACCCAATTATTACATGTAAAATCTTGAACACATTGGAACCATTCTCGAGTCATTCACTCTACTCAAACCGCAATTAGCCCGATCAAAATAACTGAACAACCTCTACCTCATTAGCAATTCAGATGCTGTAGAATGCAACATCATCCCAATATAACCAATGCAACTTCCTGCTCTGTACACCTAGCACCCTTTACCAACAACAACTCAAGACATCTCGTGATTCTCATACATCCATTAAGCATGACATAACCCTTGTCAAAATGTTCCTTTACTCGAGCCATCCTCGGTCTCAATCTCCGTAAGCCATAACTGATTCACTAGTACGCCTCAAACTGAAACCAACATAGCATATAACCGTGCAATCAACTAAGCAATAGCAGACTCCCCCACTTGGTTTAAAGTCAATGATCAAAACACACTCAATAACTTGTAATGCTTATACTCAATTGATGCCATAATACTATAGTGAGATTAAACTCAAATTCGTGGTAAGCTTGTAAAACACAGACCATCTGGTACTTTAAATCTTCTGCAAATCTCGCATTCACTCGCACAATAGTTGAACCCCACTCTCTTAAGAGATCCAAGTCTAAATTTCAACACATATATTACATCTGCAAGTGAGATCTTCTAAAAGACAACGTAAGGATCACACAACTTGAGAACACTCCGCAGGAGATAGCCCACCTGCTTCGCCTCAAACTAACATTTCGGTATACCTTCCACCTTCATAAACTGTATGCAGTTACTTAGTCTTCCTAAGTCTGAACTCCCCGCAACATAAAATTTTACTTCACTCTCAACTGGTAATTATGAAAATATCCTTCATACGCCCATAACTCGGGGCTATACCTCAAATCAAGATGGAATTCCAGAACCTAATAGTTCCTCTATCCTTCGTCAAGCCTTTCCCATCACTCCCAAGTCATATAGATAAATCTCGCAGTACTAACATACTCATCTCTTAACCATGGCCATCACTTCCACTAACAGGGACACTACCGAACATATAAGATCAAAATACTTATTCACATAATCTACACCTTGGTGCTTACGCCATAGGCAAAGATCCGGCCTCAAGCCCTCTAGACTGACCCAACATAAACTCACAGAGATCATATCTCACCCCTCGATCGGGGAATCACAAGCCATCGATGCGCATCTGATACTGAGCGCTCATGCGCGCATACAATGGAAGGAATTTCAAGAGTTACTTCTCAAGCTAAATCAAGGACGCATGATAAGAATTCAAGAATGTGACGTTTTCCTAAAGGTTCTGTAGCCTTTAGAGGATAAAGACAGACATCTCTGTACCAGTCCATGAGACTCTACTAAACCTACTCATGACTCGTGAGACCTATGTAACCTAGGCTCTGATACCAACTTGTCATGACCCAAACCCCGATCCAGTCGTGATGGCGCCTCTTGTGAAGACAAGGCCAGCCAACCAACCCAGTAAGTAATAAAAGTAAATAAAGACTGAGCAGTAGGAAATAATGAATCCATATTTTTGCATTAGGCTCAATAAGCACAACAGGCCTTCAAATCATAATGCGAGTCAATTGTCTCATTTCAAATTCAACTTTTAGGTAAAAATCATTTAAAATACCTTCTAGCAATTTCGGTATGGGTTCAATACCATTTATAATAAAAGATATAAAAACTGTAACCGGCCCCTCAGGAAAAACATAGTACATAAAATAGCCCCTCAGGCAAAACCGTAATCATGAACACCTCGTAACTTGAAAATCTCAGTGGAAATAACCAATGCCAAAAAAGTGATTAAATTCTGAACATCTCATAAACCCTAGTTTACATAAAAGTTGTTTTAAAACATTTGTTCAACATTTAGACAGAGGCTCAATATATGAAAAAAATGAGTGAAAGTAGTCAATAAATAAACATATTCGATAGAAGCTCATTTTAAAGAGGAGTGGAATCAATAAGTTCGTAAACAGGCCTCTCAGGCAAAGTATCACTCATGTGCAGGTATATATCTATCGCCTCTCGGGCTAGCCTCTCTGTCACTCCTGACTCATCTCTTACCAGTCAATACTCGTACTCATCATTCACGCTTTATAGGTACCATATAGTAACCGCTGCAGTGTGCAGCCCGATCCGTATATCGCTGCGGCATGTAGCCTGATCCATATATCGTTGCGGCGTGCAACTTGATCTATATATCTCATTGACGGCGCTTACTGGGGATGTGCAGACTCTAGAGGGGCTCCTACAGCCCAAGCGCTATATCGTTGCGTCATGCAGCCTGATCTAACATATCGATGTGGCGTGCAGCCTGATCTAACATATCGATGTGGCGTGCAGCCTGATCCATATAAGTATTGCTGCGGCGTGTAGCCCGATCCGTATACCTATATATATATATATATAGTATTGCAGCGTGCAACCCGATCCATAGATATATAATCCTTACCACTATGCCCTCGGCCTCTCTTAGTCATTAACCTTACCATCAGACTCTCAGTCTATATCAGTAATCAATCTCACAATCAGACTGTCGGTCTATCTCAGTCATCATCTCACGATCACTCGGACCATCAGTAAAACAAGGAACACATCCCAACACAATTTCCATATTTTTAAGAATATAAAGATAAATCCATATTTGTGTGATAAACAGGTAAAAGATGACTGAGGATATGCTTTCAAACAAATAGAGTGAGGAAAGATAGTAAAAATACCCCTAAGGGTCTCAACAAGTCGGCACAAAGCCCCAAACATGGCATACAACCCTAATATAATAACATCAAACAATTAACTTTCAAATATGCATTAAATATAATCATTCGGGATGGACTAGGTCACAATCCCCAGCAGTGCTCTACCCCACGCTCGTCATCTATCATGTAAATCACCTCAAAGTAATACAGGGCTGTGTAATCTGGGGTTTCAAACCCTCAGGACAGTATTTACAATCATTACTTACCTCAAACAGGCAAAATCTCTAGCTCACGATGCCTTTGCCCCTCAAAATTGGCATCCACGAGCGTCGAATCTACCCAAAATCAGAACGAAAATATCACAATATGCTAAGGGAACAAAGCCCAAGTGAAAACAATCAATAACTGGCACCAATCCCGAAATTACCAAAACTCAAGCCCCGTGCCCACTTCTCGAAACTCAGAAATTTTCACAACATTAGATTCCATATCACCTCATGAGTTCATACATATCAAAAGTTCTCAAATCCGACCTAAAATGGTCCTTCAAATCCCAATTTGAAAGTCCAATTTCTCAAGCCCTAGTGGTTCAATTTAAGGCTTATTTTCCATGAATTTAAAGATGGATTGCACCATAAAAACGAGTATTGAGTTCAAAAATCTTACCTCCAGGTAATTCCCCTTGAATCCCTCTTCAATCTTCTTCAAAAATCTTCGAAATCAACCAACAATGGAGGAACTTAGCCTCAAATTTGCGGAAATGCGCTTTTAAAACATTCTGCCCAGCACTCAATTTTACTTAATCGTGATCATGGAAAAACCCTCGCGATTGCAAAGCATAGCCCACAATTACACCACGCGATCTCCTATAGCCTCACGCGAACGCAATGCTCAGAATATCACAACTACGCGATCATGAATGATGACATGCCACCGCGATTGACAGAAATGCAAAACTACAATCACGACCCGATCTATGCAAACGCGAAGATAAAACATGGATGTTGAAACAACTCTATGCGATCCCGAGCCTTCTCACGCGATCGCAAAGAGGAAACATCTGCAACAGAGCTGGAGCCAACACCTGCAATTTTATACAATTTTCCCAACATGAAATGGTCCGATCGACCACACGAAACTCACATGAGGCCCTCGCGACCTCAACCAAACAAACCAACATAATCCATAACATCATTAAAACTTGTTCCAATCATCAAAACACCTCAAACAACATCAAATTACTCAAAACTCATCGAATTCAAGCCTAAGTTTCCAAAAACCTCTGAAATACACTTCCGATCAAAACCCCGACCAAACAACATGCGAATAACCTAAAATTTTTCACACACCCCCCAAATGACATACCGAAGCTACTGCAACCCTCGGAATTTCATTCCGACCTTCGGATCAAAATCTCACCTATCAACCGGTATTCGCCAAAATACTAACTTCATCAATTCAAGCCTAATTCTACATCGGACCTCCAAAATCAATTCCGATCACACTCCTAAGTCATAAATCACCTAACAAAGGTAACCAAATCATAAGAATTTTGATCCGAGCTCATATACAAATAAATCAACTCTTGATCAAATCTTTCAAATTTAAAGTTTTCAACTGAGATTGTTCCTTCAAATTCATTCTGATTTTCCTAAAAATCAAAACCAACGATATACATCAGTCATAATACATTACAAAGGGTAAGTCATGCCCGAGAACTAGCGATCAAGGTGCAAAAGCTCAAACGACCGATCGGGTCGTTACACCTAACCTGCCGCCCTAATTTCCACCACCACCGATGGCAGCACCACTACCAAACAACCCCAAACTAACACCCCATGACCCCCTCACTCCCCTCATTCCAAATCCTTATCCTGTTTACCTCGAATCCAGCTCGAACGATTTGAATCTTCGATTGAAGGTTTGACCTAAAAACCCTAAATCCCCAAATCCTCTGATTCAAGGTCCCTATGATGATTTCTGGATCATTCAAACCTTAGTCATTTGTTTTTTGTTAAAAAGATACACGATTAATCTCTAACTGAACCAAAATTCCGATGAGTCAATTTCCTTTGCATCTTCTGGGTTTTGTCTATTTGTTCTAGGTATGACTAGATTTAATTTTTTAGTTTAATTTTCATGTAATTCTTATTATCTTTTTCTATTTCTTGTGTGTGCGTTTGATTTTTTTCTTTTTTTCCTTTTTCTTTTCTGATTTTGTGATATTTGGAACCTTTTGCATGTTTTCCCATTTTTTTAGTTAGTTAATGTTTCCGAGCATGAATTTTAGTTTGAATTAATTTACTTTTGATATTCGGGATTTTGAAGCTTCAGGTCGAAAGCCAGTTGACTTCTGTTTAGTTTTTTTCTTCCTCTTTTCTTTAATTTCCTTTGTGAGTCCTCGAGTTAATCTAGGCTCAAAAGAAAGGTCTAGCCCATAGTTTGCAAACGGAGACCCACCAAATGAATTTGGGTCAACTTGACCCAACGGGTTTAAAGGGTAAATGCCAAGGCTGTTAAGGGTAATTTGGGTAATTGGTTTAGAGAATCTTTGTGTAACTTATTAGGAAGCTTCTAAGAAGTAGGGTGGGGGTTGTTTTTGAAAATTTGACAATTAGAATAGGGATATCTAAGCTGAAATGAGAATTAAAAAGGGGCAAAATGCAAAAACTAGTTCCTAGGGTCTACCCCAATGCCTTGCCTATAAAGGCATCTCTATCTTTCATTTCAAGGCAGAGCTAGAGAGATAAAATTTCAGAAAAAATACCAACGGCCGCAATTTCTACTATTTTATCTAATTCCTTTTTCTGATTTTTAAAGTTTCTAATTTCTGAAATATTTTCGAATCATCTGAGTGCAGAAATAGATTGAAGGTGACATTCATAAGCTAGTCAAACCTACTGAAATTGTCAAACTTTGCATTTATTTGGAAATATGGTTTGATTTATTAATTTGAAGACCTGGGTTTGAAGCTCTTAGATTTGGGATTTCACTATTCCACTGCTGGATCTCATTGGTTTAATTGCTGTTGTTTTTCCTTCTGCTGAACTTCACCCCTTTGTTTCCTTTATTTCCAGGTATTTTCCATCTCCTTGATATGTGAAATGGAAGGACAAAGGAATATATGAATGAATGACAAGTTATTTGGATAAAGGGGCTTTACTTTATTGAGAATGGAATCGGATTTTGCAATTAGATTAGCATTCTACTTATGTTTAATCCTCTTTGTTTATTTGTAGTTTTCCTTATAATGATTGAATAAACTATGAGTTTTATCCCCCTTGATATGGACAGATTCGAATTAGATAGTGTAGGAATGAACTGTTAAATATGGCAAGCAAAAATTCAATTCCCCTGTTGTGATTTTTTTGTGATTTCTGCTAATGATCAGCTCTGTTTTAATATCATTTTCCTTTGCTATCTTTTTAATAGTTGAGTGATGGTTGTGAGTCATGTCGACCAGCGGATGAGATGTTTTTGAGTTTAAAATTCCTCTTTATAGTGAGCTGTTGAGTTAAAGGATTTGCATCTGTTAACTTTAAAGTTTGAACAGTTTGAAATTGTTTTTTTAAAGCTAGTCAAAGGCTAATCAAGAATGCTCACCTGATTACTCCACATTGCTTTGTTTTGTTCAGAATGTTATCTAATCTTGTTGGATTGGTATAATTAAAATTAGAAAAACTCTAATTAGGGGATGTTCGATCTTTTGAAAGTTAGAAGTCATTTTGCTAAATACATTTCAATGTTCCCCATTTGATTTCAGTTGATTAGTATTTCGAATTGGCATAATATTTTAGAACCTAATTTCTATGTTAAGTTGGTTTGGCCTGACAGAGATCCGATCCATGGTCAGTGCGATAATGCTTCCTCCCTGTTAGACCTGGGCTCGATTCGGGCCTAAAGCCCTATGTTGTTTGGGGTGAAAAAAGGCAGTCGTATAAGTCATTTGAAGAATGACCTGAGATTTCCTTATACCCTCTAATTACATAACTTAGCCTCTTTAATAATTGAGTTGAGTTATATCAATATAAATTGTTTGGCCCTCATTTCCTTTTAATATAGAATCCTCTTGGTTTGATTAACTAAGGTGTGCCATTCGAAACCAATAATAGTTTGTGGCCTTCATGAGTTAGTTCAAAAACCTTTTTGGCTAGAATAAATTGAGGTGCATCGTGCCAAACAAAATGACAATTGCGTGGCCCTCGTTTAATTAATATTTTATCCCTAGAAATCGAGGAGTGTCATTTAGCGAATTTTCATGGCCCTCGCAAAGTTGATAATACGTAGTTGCTCTAGGCGCGCTATTTTAATAATTTACCTTCCTAAACTCGGGTGTGCATTTATGTGACCCAAATCTAAATCTCAACAATTTTAGATAAAATGTGTCAAGGATCGCTGGTGCATTTATGTGACGCGATTCAAGACATGTTTTAATTAGCATTGAAATCTTCCTAAAAAGTATAATTGAATAAAAGCGGCTATAAAGTTAAAAATTCACATAGGTTTAAAAATATTTTAAAATCAGATAATTAAGACAATTATAATAGATGAGCGATTGTGCTAGAACTACAGAACTCGAGAATGCCTAATACCTTCTCCCAGATTAACTGAATTCCTTACCCGAATTTCTGGTTCGCAGAGTGTAAAACAGAGTCAGTATTTTCCTCTATTTAGGATTTGAACTGGTGACTTGGGACACCATAAATTATCCCAAGTGGCAACTCTAAATTCTTTAAATAAATAAATTCCATTTCGATTGTCCTTTAATTGGAAAAACTCCCTTATACCCTTCCGGGGGTGTAGGTAAAAAGGGAGGTGTGACACCTGTTTAACATGCTTAGTAATATTCTTTTATAGAATTCATACTGTTATCTGTCATGTCTGAATTTTTACTTGTTAATGTACGAAACCGAGTTACGTGTGGCTCCATATAATTATTATTGGTGCTTATCGGTATGTCTGCCTGTATTGGTTGAGATAAAGTTCCTAGACCTAAGATGTATGCTATTGTATTAGGATGAGATATATTTAGAGGAATAACACTATATTTTGTTGAGGATGTGGGCAATGGCCCTAGTCGTGCAAGTGCGTTTCTTGGCTTATTGATCAGATGAGTGGTTAAGCGGTTATGAGTGTTCTTTCATCATCGGTAGGGTGTGAAAGTTTTGAACAAAGTTCTAATTAGTATGGGGTTTGCTACCAGCATCAGATTTGTTTTTAATTTGGTTTGGGTATTAATGATGGTCAACAATTCCTATTGGGAGTGTCGAAGTGATGGAGTACATCATGTGATTATATCTTGTGTTATGTTATGACTTAATACAACTTGTTCAGACTTATGCAGTGTGTGGCAGTGAGGTTCGTATCTTGTAATGAATTCTGGATGATAGAGATGGAGTTCTAAGTGTTAAGGCCAAGGTTAAAATAAGGACCTCTAATTATGTTGTGTTGGCGGGCTTATGTGGATCACAGTAACGTGGGATTGCGCCCAGGTTTATTATTAGTAAGGTTACACTGTGATTTTATAGCTTTGGAATGGCTCCTAGAACGTTCTGTAATGACCCGACTGGTCATTTTGTATTTTAGAACCCCTTTCCCTTAAATAAAACTTCCCGCACTTGCTTTAGCTAATTTATAACTTGTGGGGATAGGTGGTTCAGGAGTTGGAAGAGTTTTGAGTAAAAATATATCCATTTGCTTCTTTAATATTTTCTTAAAAGACCAAGTTTGACTTCTGTCAACCTTTTGGGAAAACTGACCTAGATTTGTGATTTGACGATCCCGGAGGGTCCGTGGAAAAATATGAGACCTGGGCGTATGACCGAAATGGAACTCCGAGGTCTCTAGCCCGAGTAATGAATTTTTATTTAAAATTATGAAATTAAATTTTTAAAGAATTAAAGAAACTAAGTAATCATTGATTCCCTAGGTATCGGGCTCGAATTTTGGTATCGAAGCTTGGTACAGGTCCCTAATATTGTTTAAGACTTGCCCGTAAAATTTGTTGCCAAACCAAGTAGTCTAAGGGTGTTTTGACCCGTTAGAAGAGAATTAAGAACTTGAAGTTTAATAGTTTGATCCATTTGATTTTAGGGGGTGATTCCAAGATTTAGCGCTGTTTTGAGTGTTTCGAGGGTTTGCATATGTCCGCCTCATGATTTTAGACTTGTCGGTATGTTCAGGCGGGGCTCGGGAGCCCCGAGCGTCGATCGGACAAGGCTCGAGTGAAGTTGAAATTTGGAAAAGGGAGTTGAGTTGCTGCTTTTGTCATAACCGCATCTGTGATTCTAGAACCGCATATATGGTCAATCCATCGCAGAAGCGGCCAAGGGCAAGGGAAACCGCAGAAGCGGCCCGGAAACCACAGAAACGGTTTTGCTTAAGCGATCCCTAGACTGCAGAAGCGGTCCAGTCGCCTTAGGCCCACACCGCAGAAACGGCCCAATTTTCGCTAAAGCGGCTCCACAGAAGCGGGACCCAGACCTTAGAAGCGGTCCAAGCATTTTGGGCCAGGTTTGCAGAAGCGATCCTAATTCCGCAGAAGCGGTTTTCGTAGAAGCGGTCAGCACACCGCAGAAGCGGAAATCGCTGGGCAGTGTGTTCATTTAATTCGAACTCAAAGGCCATTTATTTACTTTCTACACCACAATTAGACGATTTAGGGGCTTCCAAAGAGAGGATTTCAACATAGCACTTTAAGGTAAGTTACTTCCATTCATTATTAGTTTAAATACATGTATATTAAGTTGATTAAACACTAAAAATTAGGTAAAATCAAAGGGTTAGAGCTAGACCTAGGGTTGTTATAAAATTAAGATTTAATCATGACATTTGTTATGAAATGGACTAGAAATCATATATTATTGATCCTTAGGTTGTAGAGAACAATTTGCTTCAAAAAATCTCGGAATCCTAGCACGTGGGCCCGGGGTTGGAATTTAGGAAACTTGTGGAAAAGGTTGGGGAATTACTTAACTAGTGAGAATTCGACCGTGTAAGCCTGTATTGACTAGTTCTTGCTTTATTTAACTAGTTTGTGATCGTTCGCCTCCGAATTGAGGGCTTGGGCTTGTTCTTGATATTGGAAGTGCACTTTGGAGCGAGGTGAGTCTCCTTTCTAACCCTGTAAGAGGGAACTGTCCCCATAGGATTTATAATTGAGTAATTGTTGCTAAATGAGAGGGCTACGCATGCGCTAGGTGACGAGAGTCTGTGCGTAGCTACTACTATGTTAATTGTCCGAGTAGTTTAGGACCCACACCATGCTTATGTTATATAAATCTCTATATTATCTTATTAATACGAGCACCTAGGATATGATAGAGACTTAAAAAAGGAATAAGAATGTACTTGTATAATTGTTGAAGTCTTGCTTGGTATTATTGACTATTGATGTGCCTTGTGTGTATACTTGATATTTCTTATTATTTGTTGATTGGGCCAATCGCCTCGGTATGAATAGATGCATCTACAGGCGCGTCGTCGATCCTCGACAAGTGCACAATTTATTTCTATTGGATCGGATTGTCGCCTCGGCATATTTGTGCATGCTATTGTTGCTTGCCTGAGAGTTTTTAAATATTGATATCGCCTTTTCATGGCCCGACATAAAATGGTTAGCTGGAGATATAGTGGAGAGTAGGACTTTTATGTCTTGTTATAAACTGTTGCTTATTAGTGATTCTTCATGGTTTTTATAATTACCTCAATATATTATTCGACCCTAGTGAGTATCAAGTCGACCTCTCGTCTCTTCTTCTTCGAAATTAGACGGGATACTCACAGGGTACATATTATTTATGTACTCATACTACGCTTTTGTACTTAATTGTACAAGATTTGAGTCAGATACATCTGGTTACCAGTCCGGTGCGCGCCCTTGAGTTTGTGGTAGAGACTTTCATGGAGAGCTGCTTCCTTCCTATGCCGCTCAGCAGCCGGATGGAGTCTTCCTTTACTTTTGATGTCTTTCTTTATCTCAGACAGTAGGATAGAGTTATTCTTTTGTATATTCTATTAGATGCCTATACTTATGATACTAGATCTTGGCACACACTTTGGAATACTAGTTTTTGGGGTTGTATTATTATGTTATTTATTTTATCTATCACTTTTTATTTCAGATCCAATTCGGATAATTATTTCACTTAAATTCCGTAAAAATTAACATAAGAAGTTGGGAATATTCCGCATTGGCTTTCCTGGCAACGGTGTCGGACGCCATCATGACCTATTGTGGAAATGGTTCATGACACATTTGATGACGAACGTAAGCTTAAGTGATGGAGGATGTAACGACCCGACAAGTCATTTTGAGTATCTGCACTTTGCTCGGTGATTTAGAGCCAAACTCTGTGTTTCGAAGCCTTTAGGGCCTCATTCTAGCCTTCCTTTTATTGCATGCGTCGTCCGGGTATTGACCCGGGATGCTTATATGCTAAAAATTGATAAAAATAAGAATTTTAGCTAAAAAGTTAATTTTAGTTCATTTAGATCAACATTTTGATTAAATGGACCCGACCCATATTGTAACGGTCCTAGTGGGTCCGTATTAAAATATGGGATCTGGGCGTATACCCGGAATCGAATTCCGAGGTCCCTAACTTGAGTTGTGATTTTTTATTGAAAATTAAAAGTCTGAAAAATCTAATGTTTTTAAAGAATTGAATGAATGTTTGGAATTGTTGATATCCGGTCTGTATTTTGATCCAGAGCCCAGTATAGGTCCAATATAATCTTTTTGACTTATCTATGAAATTTGGTGGGAAACGGAATCGGTTTGACGAGATTCGGATGTCCGGTGGTAAAAAATAGAGAATTCAAAGCTTTCTTGAACTTTTCATTTAATTTGATGTCCAATTCGTAGTTCTAGGTGTTATTTGGCGATTTGGTCGCGCGAGCTAGTTCTATGATGTTTTTAGACTGGTGTGCATTTTTGGTTTGGAGTCGTGAGGGGCTTGGATTCATTTTGGATCACTGGTTGAGAGACTAGTAAAGTTAAGAAACTTGGGAGTTTCACCATGGTCAATATCGGGTTCAGACGGCCTATTTTTAGTGTTTTGAACATGCGAGCAGGTCCGTAACATGTTTTATGATTAAAATTCATATATGGTTTGTGTCCGGGAGGTTCCGGATGAGTTTCGGCGTGGTTTCGGATCATTTCGGAGAAGTTTGGGTTTTGCTGATTTCTGGTGCGCCACTATTGATTCGCAATTACGAACCTTTTATGGTAATTGCGAAAACTTTATTCACCGGCAATTTCAACAGTTTATGGGAATTGCGAATACACTGTTCATTGGTAAATGTGAAGTTCTGTTCGCAAATGCAACATCTGCATCCTGTTAAGTGCTGAGAATTTTGAGTTTTTCCTTTATTTTTTCATATTTTTGAACCCTAGCTTTGAGATGAG
Source organism: Nicotiana glauca (assembly GCA_026770625.1). NCBI lineage: Eukaryota > Viridiplantae > Streptophyta > Magnoliopsida > Solanales > Solanaceae > Nicotiana > Nicotiana glauca. Next base: position 27,765 of record MU722880.1, read on the forward strand.
GCGATTTTGAGAGGGGATTTTCATGCCAAATCATTGGGTAAATATCTTTAATCAATTTCCAATTATATTTCATAATTTTATACAAGATTTAACATTAAATTCATAGGAAAACTATGGAAAAAATTGGAGATTTTGTCAAAGATTTGAAAAATAAAAAATTGAGATTTGGGAGTGGAATAAGACTCGGATTTGAAAAAAAAACACATATTTGGACTCGTGGGGCTATGGGTAGTCAAGACCTACCTTTGGACTCGGTTGTTGACCGGGCGGGCCCGAAGTTTGTCTTTTGTTGACTTTTCAGAAATTGAATAAAAATCATAGCTTTATTAACTGGAATTGTTTTCTCTTGCATCGTGTGGTGTATTCAAGTCATTATTGGCTAGATTGAGTCTAGCTGAAGCAAATTGGTAGCGAAAAATGCTAAGTTGAGTGTTTAGTTAGCTGGATCGAGGTAAGTGTTTTGCCTAGCTTTGTTGAGGGAATTTTTCCTCCTATTTGTCATTGTTTGCTACATGTAGGGGTGATACATATATGAGGTGACGAGCGTATATATATGTGCTAGGGTTAATCATGCTCGGGGGTGTATTATGTTATATTTGTGTGTGTAGAATTTTGTGACATTCTGCTTAATGCCTTGTTTGACTCTTAGATACTAAGAACATAATATTAAATGATAGATATCAAGACTTAGTTTGTTCTAACTTGATCAAACTTGATGGAAATTGTAAGTTTACATTGATGTGTCTAATTCGGTCATCTCTATGTGAAATCATTACTACATTACTAAAACCGAATTACGAAGGGTGATATCGTTCCATATTATTGAGAATAAAAGCACGAAGGGTGATGCCTTATAATATTATTGAGAGTAAGTGCACAAAAGGTGATGTCGTGCCACATTATTAAGAGTAAAAGCACGAAGGGTGACGTCGTGCCATATCATTTGAGAGTAAAAGCATGAAGAGTGATGCCGTGTCATTTATTTGTAATGTTAAGTTTGTATGTTATGGTGAGGTCATGGCACGAAGGATGTTTCCATGCAGGTGAGGACGAGGGACAGCATATTTATATGATATCTATTTCCCGTGTATACGGTTGTGCCATTACCTTGAGCTGTTATTGTTATATTTACGTATTTCGAGTTGCGTGATTTGTGCAATTTTATCTATTACTTGGAATTTTGTAAAAGTGGAATTGGCCCTACGTGGCTTTATATGAACTGATAAAACAATAAAGAATAAACCTTAGAAGCCCTTGATTTATTATTGGAGGTGTTTGCCTGTTTTTCGGCTTCACAACTTGAACTTTTATATAAATCCATGATTTTTCCCCGCACTTATAGAATATTGCTAATTGACCTCTAGTGAGTGTCAGAATTGGCCATCTCGTCTCTACCCCTTCGGGATTAGGCGGGATACTCACTGAGTACACGTTGATTACGTACTCATACTGTACTTCTGTGCATTTTGTTGCACAGGTACATGATACTTTAGCGGCCTACTGGGCACAGCAACACGGACAACTTCGGGAACAAGGTGAGTTGTAGTATGCAAGGCGTTCCGTAGCTCTTTAAAGTCCCTTCTAGTAACTGTATTTCTTTCCTGTCCATTGTATTCCGGATGGATGTTGTGTTGTATTTTATGTCTTTATCAGTAGTTGCTCATGCACTTGTGACACCGGGTTTCT